>JAPYZR010000245.1:0-69395 GCA_030522945.1 Trichopria nigra | reverse complement strand
GTCACAATCACTGTTATGTAACTGTGCCAATTTTGAGGCGACATTTTAATGTAACTGTTACATAATTGTGACATAACTTCTGTGAATGTTTGCTGGGCGGTATGTCTTCAAAGGGCCAACTTCACGATGAAATAATGCGGGATAATTTATACCTTTACCTACACTGAAACGGAAGAGAAGCAATTTTGTTAATATTTTGGGGTGATGAAGCAGTCGCTAATTGACTCTTTAGTGCCTTTTGTGTCTTAACCATGTATATATACTGTAGAATCAGGATGTGCATGTGCATTTGACGTTCGAGCATTTTTGCTTTTTTTAGCAATCTCAACATATACTCGATCATTTTTCTGGAACGACAATGAAGACTGCAGCATTGTATTCTTCAATTGTCTATAGTTAAAGCGAGCGTTCATCTCAGAAAGAGCGAAAATCTATTGTGAAAATACAGTGACTCTCCGTTTATTGCTTTCAAGTGGGCTTTCGCTGAACGAAAGACAAACGAAATTTTAGATAACATTATATTAAAATTTATTATTCAAATAAAATGATATATTTAGGGAATGAGGAGAGTCATTATATACCGTATATTCGTCTCTTTTCATTATAAACATGCATGTAACTTTCATTTTTTTGTAAATTATTTTATAAATTACACTTAACACATCCACTTTCCCTAACCACATACAACATCTGTCTTTTCTGTAAATGTCCATTTAATCCTTTTCATCTGTGTGCCTTAATTTGTCTAAATGCGTAAGTGCAATTGTTTAAGAAAGTTACAGAAAATTATTCAATAATTTGCTTCGCTTTATTATACACAGAAGTGTATAGAATTAAATTGCAAAACTAGTTTGATAAAGTTAAATATGTTGAAAGCAATGCTTTCAATTAGTACAGCAATTGAACTAGAAAAATCTGCTCAATGATTGATTTTGGATTGATTAATGTTTCCTTTTTCACTGTCTAAATTTTTAATTTAGCGCGTGAGAAAATCTCTGAGACTAACGTTTATAGATAATTCCGCAAGATTTTTTACCTCGAGTGGATTCAGTACTTCGTCCTAGAATATACGGGTGCAATCGAGGTAGAAATATCTAAAAAGACACAACCTTAAATCTTACCTGTACATACAGTTTACAAGCGTTACTATAAAGACAAACAACCTTAAAAAAAATGGCTACCGTCAAGCAACATTAAAAAAATAAACAGAACTTTGATACCTTAGACACCTTATAACATAAAACTGCTTGTTGACTGTTTTCAATGACATTATAATTAACAACTACAAAAATGTGTGCCCAACTATACGTCATAGTGAGATTAGAGTGTTGGAGCTCACTTTAGTGTCATCCAGTACTTGTTATGTATTAGACGTTTTTTTCGTATTGGGTCTCTTGATGTTAGCAACAATTGAAAGAATATTCATTGAAACCCTACCTGTGCGATGATAACTTCTAACGAACTTCGAACAATGAAAAATTATCATTACAATTTTAATTACATATCACGCACTTTATGTGCACAGGAGCCCCTAAAATGTAATGAAAGTGGGACTGAAATTGACTTTCGGATATACTTGAACGAAATTTCACTGCAGAGATTGAAAATAAATTCATCTGTACCTGTGTACAATTTTGTATACAGATGCATGGAATGTACTGTATATATCACGAAACGTAACATACACATACGCAGGAAGTTGAATGACTTTTTTTGATGAATGAAGGAAGTGAATTGCATGCACTATTAATGGACAATAGTACATTCAATTCGTTGTAATGCTACTGAAATGTACACTTGACAAAAATTTTTTTTTTATTTGAAAACCGTAAAGTCATTAAAATTTATGTATCTATATCAAATTGTTATGAACGGCATTTCAATATACGTAAATTTAATATCAAAAAGGCATATTGTCCAATAAGAACGTATATGACATATCGACATAGATATATGTCCACTATTTACTCAAAAGCATGTCCCCAAGTTCGAACTTTTTACTACATACGTGGTCGTCTATCAGAGAAGAGATTCATCGGGGTTCCCGCAGAATTTACCTATCGAATAATATATCCTGGAGAACGGGCGGCATGGGCACAAAATGTGGTCGCACAGTTCGTCGACGTCTTTCTGCGGCCCCTCACAGATACCCTCAGTCTAGCACTTCCTCAACAACTACACTCCTGGAATCTGACAATCTTGGATTTCAAAACCTTCCATATCTCTATCGTATATGGTTCTCCTATATGTACATGCACAGTGACCTTTTCCGCGGCC
This sequence comes from Trichopria nigra, assembly GCA_030522945.1. Classification (NCBI taxonomy): domain Eukaryota; kingdom Metazoa; phylum Arthropoda; class Insecta; order Hymenoptera; family Diapriidae; genus Trichopria; species Trichopria nigra. The sequence goes on along the minus strand of JAPYZR010000245.1, from coordinate 67,118 downwards.
ACTTCAGCTTTGCTCAGCACCCCGTATCTGCCATTGTGGTCATCGCTACCCATGAGTCATAATTGAATCTAGAGCCTTTATAAACATATATATATATAGTCGATCACATCGATGAGAAAATAATAACTCGCACCAACACTGTTCGCACAATTTTAGAATTAATTCCGACGCTTTCAATAAATTATACTGTTAAATATACGGGTACTCCTTGTCTAGATAAAGCCGCACTATCCACGTATTAAATTACGGCTATTATTTTTGTTTTACTTTTTAAGGCACAAACATTTATCCCAAATATTCATTTGAATAGATCGCATCAGCAAATATTCGGATTGATATGAATGATGATAACCCGATCTCTTTTTCATCAAATTTAGACGTAATTCATATCACGAATAGTTCCGTGCAGATCTTCTCGAATGTACGCACAGTCACGTCCCAATCTTAAACATTTCAAATTTATGATCAAAATCTGATTCAAACATCGAAATAATTAATTCCGAAGGTAAAGAAAATCCGCCAACTTCGTAAATTCTTGAAATTCAATAATATCATCAACAATTTTTTTACAATTGCATACCTTGTCTTCATGTAACGTTACACACGTTTCCTCATCTTGCTCACCTCTTTAATCGCTCATTCTCCCGCGCCTCGTTTGGCTTTCTTTTGCGAGGCACAGGCAATGGTAAAATAAATGTCAGATAAATCTCAAGTAGGGCTAAGAAAGAGAAGGGAAGAAAGACGCGGCTCGCAGGAGCCCTGCGGGGACTCTTTTCTTGAATAAAAACGATTATTTATCGATGCGAGGGCTCTGCACGATCGATAATTTACTTGCGCCACGGCTTGAAACGAGTCCGTGAACGAAAAACGACGCCTAACGGACCTGCCCGACGATCTACTCGACTTTAATGGGGATTATCAAAATACTGATCGCCTGGTTACGAAGATCAACCCTCTTCGAGATTTTAGGCTCTGTCGTAAATTTATTCCCCACGACGCGAACACCGTTTAATCGACATCGCCTTCTGAAGATTGAGGAAACTCACGTCAGTCTATTAATTTTGTTAGCGTTTTAAAGGAATTCCATGCTAATTGACCTTCTTCGTCATTATTTAGAAGATGTTATAGTTTCATATAGCACAGACGAGCAAAATTTGATTGGAATTTGACACACTGAATTGAACATGACTTCAGAATAGATCCAGGACGTCAGTTTACCTATCGAATAATTCCTGGAGAACGGGCAGCAATCTAAATATTAAAAAAGAAACACACATTTTTTATATTTTTGATGAGGTAATGTTTTTTTTTTTTTTTCAAAAGCGTTATTGTGGTATGTAAAAGTACCACTATTTTCCTTTAAGATCCATTTTGAAATTAAAAACAAAAGTATTTATTCGTGTCTCCGGGAAATCACCTAATAAATTCATTGAGTTTGACGAATTCATCGATATGCGAAAACTTTAAAGGGTTTTTCAGATTTTCGGTGTTGCTTATTAAGAATGTAAAGTTAGAATTACAAAATCCAAAATGGCGAATCTAATATGGTGGACGATTTTTTGAAAGAATTTGTCACCAGAAACCTCCATGTGACAAAAGCTTCAAGCTAATTTGAAAGGTCGTATACTATTTTAGACCGCCATATTGAATTTTGTAATTCTGACTAATTTTTTTGATAAAATTACCTCATGATGTTAAATGACCACAAATATAACAAGAAAACGTGTTTTTTTGCACTTTTACATTAAAATATTTCGAAAACTTGCGTTGATCAGATATTTACGAATAAAGGACGTCGGTACGTGCAATGGACGATTATAATGGGCGTACATTTTTTATCCATTAGAAAACCTATTCATGATTACATCCATTATGAATCCAATGCAGATCCACTGCGCGCGGCCTATGGACATCCTCGGTCAATGACATATATAGCTGGGCGTGGATGACATTGGACGCACTTGCACTATTTAGGGTGCTGGAACTATTTTAAGGTCAGATTCGGATTCAGCACATTAAAAAAACTTCTTGAAAGTATAATTTGGTTCTTGGTTCAAAATTTTGTCCACTTGCATACTGATATATCAATGAATATAGAAAAATGATACTATCCTAATTTTCGTACAATTACACGGAGAGAAATAGATTGTAAGAAATTGATGGTAAAAAAAATATGTTACATGATACCATCATTTTATGCTACTCTGATAATAATAGAGTAATACTCTATGGTAAAATAACATTTTTACCATCTGAGATTATTATCTTTACCCTCTTGATTTTAACATCTTCATATAGTACCTGATACAATCTAGATTCCAGTCCGTATCGTCCGTATATGTAGCATCAAAGATGGTAACCGGTACCATCATTGTGTTATCCGGTACCATATTTTTCTCTCCGTGTACAATATTATCGTAATAACTTCAATTCTATTCACATATGTACTTAGTATTCCGCAGTAGAATAAATAGATCATATGATATCAAAATGTATAGAAATGCGGGTCTATATACTTTCTTTAGTGATAAACATATAGGTTACAGGAAGTATAGCATTGCTTTCTTTTTTTGAACCTCGTTGCAGGTGATTCTTGCCTGCATATATATACTGGAATTGACAATTGACAAATGAATATGTATACATTTATCTACGTATGCGCGTCGTGCTATAAATCTGTTTTAACACATGCGAAATATTTGTTGAGTAAGCATTTAAGGGAGACTATAGCTTTTGTCATCGAAAGTCCTCTTTGACAGACCTAGATTATTAGCTTTCTTATTTGTCGGATTAGCGAATGTAACACGTATTCATAAAAGTTGAGAAGATATCAATTTGCGATTGATGGGAAAACTCAATTAATAAAGTGGATTGTAACGACTATATGATCGGGATAGATGTAATTAGAAAGAGATAAATTCTTGGCGACCACCCTTTGTTCGATCGAGAAATGTCCGCAGCTGAAATCATTGATTTAAGAAGCGATCCACGATTTTCCCATGGTCAAGTGGACACGCTTTAAAAAAAGGACTCTCGTCCCTTACTTTTGCACGGTGTCTAGACACGCCCACGCATGGGGCATTCCGGCGAGATTCGCGATTCACTCGTAGCGTGTGGCGAATTTAAACTCGAGCAAAAAGTGTCGGGTTCTTCGCCAACTCGGCAGCAGCGAAATTACAACGTAAAAAGAGACGGAGTTATTCGATTTTATGATTTTATCGTCGTTTTACTCTTCGGGGACTTGAAAATACAGCTGAGAACATACATAAATGTACTTTGATGAAAAATCGAAGAAACGAATTTAACGAGGTACAGTGATTATTTGCATATACTCAAGGTAGTAGGCGCTTCAATCGAATTAATGCGCCATTCTCGGCTCGAATAATTGGCACGAAAACATCCGAGTGCGTACGTTTACAAGTGTATATATACGACTTAATGCCGTCATCGCCTTTGCCTTTTGAACGCATCCGCAAAAACGTAACAAATTATAAAACTTTTTTATCGCAAGAAACTCGCTTGTAATATTTATTTCCTTTTATCGTTTATTAATTATTATGTTTCTTTATATTACTGATAATTGTAACGTTACTCTCAATTAAGAACCAGTATCATTAATGTGTTAATTTGCACTCGAAATAGCATTTTAGATTTTTTTAAATTCTTATAATCTTTATTTCATTGAGAAGATGTATACTTTCTATTATAGTATTAAATTTATTGCAAACAATTAAAATAAAATTAATATTAACTGCTAATATTGATAGATGTATAGGCGCAACATGTCATACATATGTATCACGATACTTTCTCAAATTCATATGCAACTTTACTATAACTATGGAATCATATACGTATATTACCGCACTAATGTCATCATATAGATTTTCCCCTGCGATACGATAACAGTTGCAACATCATGGAACAGGTGGTAGAATACTATATATATATATATATATCGCTAAACCAATTATCTTACGTATCATTAAGCCTTTTCATAATGTTCAGTGTCATTAGGTTGTTTCACTTTTCTATTATTCTTTATTGCATCCGCATTTTTATGACATTTTTTTTGGATCGTTGCTCGGTCCACAAGTGGTCCGGGTCAATAATAACCTGAAGTTGGACCCCCCAAGTTGTATGTGACACGGACATCACTTCGTCTATATGTAGGAACATTCGTGGGTGCAATGGCACAGGGAAACTCCAAAAAATCTATGTCAAGTATAGATATAGGCGATTTAAGACGCATCATTATTGTCCAATACTTAATTTGTAAATTAAATATTTTTTTAGTTTTTAGACAAATTAATATTGAGTTATTAATGAGAATTTCTATATGCAGACATAGTGGCCTTATAAATTAGGCTTGTATTGAAATATCATTAACAATATAATAAATCTATAATTTGCCTATAGAACTATTTATTATTACTTATAATAGCCTGATCATTAACACACAAAAAAATCTTTTAGAATAATATTGATGCTGATGTTAATTGCAATAGCACTAAATATCAGTGACAAATATGTTGAACAACTTTCAATAATAAACGAATCATTTTATTGTACTTTAATGTTTCGCAGTTGACAAATAAAAAAACACATATTATTGACTACTTCCCTTATTACAACAGTTATTTTTAACTCTGCTACGATTACTCTCGAGCAGATGTTCAGTACGAGTCGCACACGCAAAATATTACTGCCGCAACCAGTTTGCTAAGTCTTCTTCTCACGTACTGTTGCATTAACTCAAGCACAAAAGACCCGTCAGGATTCATGGATAAAAACATTCTCTAATCGCTTCGTACCTAGCTGGCGTTAACTTGTTCAGAGACACCTTCGTTTCCACGACATCTGACGATATCGCACTCGTAACTCGTATAATTATACGATTACTTACATACCTGACTCCTCACCTTCTTGATAGATGTTTGATAGTTCCACTACAATTCACGTAAACCACCAATGCTGGTAATGATATGATATCGCTACAAATCGCTAAACAGCCATGTTATCATGAATGAATAAGCGTTATTATTTATCCGGGCGAAATTAGGCGGCAGTTGAATATATTGATAGATTTTTTTTATACATTGCAATTCAAAAAAAAAAAGAAAAAAAAAGAAACAGTAAATAGCTGCGTAATAACAAAAGTGACCAGTTTCAGAACTAATTTTCCTAGAAGCCGAGAAAGTAATTTTTTGTCACGGCTACCAGCAACATAGTAAGCAGAGATTATAAAACTGGTTACTGTCGATGAAACACTCTTTTTATGATGCGCAAGACATAAAAATGCGTAGCTTGCGGTCATCCCTGTAACCTCAAATACCTTTACCTGCGTATCTTCCCTTCCATTGACAGCGTAAACCAATTATGGTTCCAATATAACAAAATGCGAGTTGATGTCGATACAATAACGTCCATCAATGCCATGTCAGCGTCAATTTTACATACAAACGTATGTACAAAAAGAGTGTACAAAATTTAAATAACAATATTTTGAATTTATGTTTGCGCTGGAAATAAAATGCATTAAACGGGATCATTTCGTGATATTACAGTGTCCATGAAGAAAACGTTTTCAAAGACGTAGCAAATCATTAATTTATTTTCAACGTTGGGTGTTACGATTGAAAAAATTAATCCGTATATAACATAAGTTCTACACCTTATGTTCACTTTTATGACTTGCTTCCGTCCACTTTATTCTCGATTTTGAAGTTTCGTTGAATTCGACAGGTTTTTATTTGGATTTCAAGTCGCAATTTACTTCGAGCTTAACTTTTTTATACCATTTGGTTTGATTTTAATTTTAAGATCTGCCACATATAGGCTTTCAGTTGATTGAATCAATATTACGAAAGTAAGCAAGGTCTAATTGTTCCTGCAGGAGAATGTAATTTGCGACTTATCCCCTGGATATTATTAGAGAACGTGCAAGAAAATGTAATTTCAGAAGTAGATGTGGCAGACCATTTTCCAACAAAATTATACACTATAATAAACAAAATATTCATTGCGCATCCCATGAGAACGAAATTATCGACAAATGGTACTAAATTGTTGCCGTAAGTTTTCAAGGTTTTCTCCAAGGTTTAAAATAGCAAATTCAATATAGTTGGCAAAAAATGCAGTAGTCTCAGTCCTGTATATTCCATATACTATAAAATCCTGTAATCCCACCAAACCTACATTTTTGTAATTGTGTGCGTAAAGTTAGCGCGTAATGTATTTAGACGCACGTTTTCAGTGCGTAAAAAAGTCACGTGTAAAGTGTTACGCATTTTACTTAAGTCTAATCGGAACCATTTTAAGGGTTTGATTTTGTTGAAACCGTTTCTTTTTCAGCCTCGAAGGCTTGCAGATAATGACAGATTTGCTTGATTTAGACAATTGTTTGAATTGGTGATGAAATATCTTGAACGCTAAGACCTCGATAGTCAAAATTATGTCAAAGCATCAAGGAGGTAATGTCTATTATTGTAGACAGTTGTGAACGTGAAATCTTTTAAATATCAGATATCCCTGGAGGCAGGTAATCTCCTCAATAGCATGATATTCTTACCTTGAGATGCCATAGAAGTTCGTGCACGAGTTTCCAAGTCATTCATGGAGTATTATACTCGTTTATGAATTGAAATCACTGCACATTAAAGAAGGATAAAAGTGTCCTCGACCTTCTCCATCGACACGCATGCGAGCTGCATCTGGAGGAAATGTAGTTCCTCGCATGCGCGATCATAATGGAGAACGTTTAACGAGAGAAACACGACGGATACGTGTCTTGCTCAGGCATGCAGTAGGTCGTCGAGAGTCGTGCATTGCCAAAAGCAGAGAAGAAGACGTGAAAGAAATTTGTAGAAAAAGTAAAAAGCGTTAGAGAGGAGTAAGAAGACTGCGTGTTCGTACGAGGCGAACTGGATTCTGCGGTCTGGGAGCAGAAGCTTCGTCAGAACACAAAGGGGTGCACCCCGAGCACGTCAACCAATGCAAGCAACGGCACGACGCGAGAATCGGCTGGCGGCAAAGTTGGTCTTTGCGTCATTACGACTGGAAAAACGACGGAATTCGCGGTCGGAACTCTTAGAACTTTGTAAATAAGCGAGGAACGAGAGCGAAAGGCGCAGGCCGAAAGGAGGATGGGGTCGAGTGGGGGTGAGAAGAAGAGGCCAAGGAAAAAATGGAAGACAAGGAAGACTGTCGTGTATAACAGCTTTAAATCGGATATGATTATATGAATAATGAAATACAGCCATGGAGTATGGAAGGCGTGTTTTTTGCCTTATGCCCCGAGCTGCTTCTGCGGTTGCTGTGTTTCTGTTGAATTGTACGTGAACTACCGTCCCACCGTAGCACCGTGCTTCTTCAAATGTCTGATTTTTCAAAAAGAATGGGAAAATCGCGAAACTTAATCCAAATACCTCCACTACTTTGTTCTTTTAACGATTATAAACGTATGGGGGTGAAGGCCTAGTCCTCCTCCCTGAAGAACTATCATTCTGGATTACCAACATTTTGAAGGGATCTGGTTTCGCATTGTTCATCGGTGTAAATACCTTTTAGAACAATTGAAATGCGGCTGTCTTTTAACAGCTGAATATAAAATATAGGAAATCTTTTTAGAATAAATCCTGATATTGCAGATCGGTAGTGCAGTCTCACGTGTCATCTTTTTGCTATGCTGATGATCCAATTTTACTACATAATTGTTACTATTGTTGGTATACTGACTAGTTCCCGTATATGTACGACATATTATATGTTTCTCCCAGTTTACTGGGAATACTACGGAATTAAACAGTCATTGGTTTTTTAAAATTGACCAATCAGGAGTCGAGATATCCCCGATTCCCTCATCTCCAATCTGGATCAAATATCCATCTTTCAGAACATACGCTTCTACCTATTCATTGGTAATAGTCAACATTTTTTCTTGCATCAAAGTTAAGTATATATATTGTATATTTCACTTGCAATGGTTTTAATCTCAAACTTCTCAGTAAAGGGAGAGGCGGAGAGGTTTTTTCACGTGTTGCTAAGTTCAATACTCCAACCTGTGGAAAGAGGGAGAATATTAATTTTCAATTATAAAGTGATGCACCTATACTGTTTCTTTCCAATGCTTTCAATTTGCAGTATTGATGAAACTTTACAAAATAAATGACCAACTATATTTGACCATTAAATGATCATTAAATTAATGGCCCTACAAGCATCGAATGATGGAGTACGTTGCAGAAGGCCACTGGGAAGAAGCCCCTAGGTTCTTAATAACATTGGGTTTGTCGTGTTTTTATAATCATGAAATTTAAATTTAAACTAAAGTCTTGGCCCAGGGGCCACCGGCTGCCAACCATACAAGGGAGGAAATAATGTGTTTTGGGCTCCATGATTACAGTACAGTTAAATCCTAAAAATTAATCAGATCTAAGTTGAGCCAACTTACAACTGTAGTCCACGTGCACTTTTTATGTCTACATTCTATTGTTTGTATTTTAGGTCCATTATGATGCGAAACATGGACATTTGATGAAAAAACATGGTCATTTTTCCAGTGACCAAATTCGATACCTGGTTCCCAACCTATGTGGTATATATATATATATACATATTCGCTCGTTTATTCGGTGTTTAAGGTCGCTAATTTAATAAACTTTATTCATGAAATAGTTGGTCATCTGTTCTTTAAATTTTCATCAATACTACACTACAAATTGAAAGATTGTATAGTCATTTGAAATTGTACATACAGAATAAACAAAATAGATACATTCACTTCATTTCAAAATCATAAATCGTCAATACGTATAACGTCAAACATCCCGCTACTATACAATAATGATATATGATATAAATCCTACAACTTATTAATTTTTATTAAGCTTGTTAGATGTTATATTTTCCGATTATTATATATATCCCCAATCATTGGCATATATATATATAAAATATTTTCTTGATGGGTAATGTAACATGTATAAAGATTATTTCTCTACATTTTACATTTGTTCACTTACTTATTTATGATCTTCACGCGGAAAGGATAATTAATCGCTCCAATGGAGAAACTGGTTTTAATAAGTAGTAAATGAAGCTCCAGAAAAATTTTCATTTAAAATTTTTGGATTTAAAATTACTACCTGCATTTCGCTATTACACGTGAAATATAATATTCGCGGAATTCTCGCAGGTAAATTAACATTTTGTTTATTAAATATTGTTTAAATGTGTATGATGTAGATACTGTTACAGTAGTTATATTATTTATACATTATTCTTCATATACCGACAATAATAAGTGAAATTCGTACATCACAGTAAATATATGGACGGGTCCTTGAACTATACGTTTTGCATATTTATATATATATGTATGTGTGTGTGTGTGTTATATAATATATTGTACAATTAAATATGCGGTGTTTATTTAAAATAACCAGTATACCGATTTATGATAGTTGTTATTTCTAACAATGAAATCCAACGTTTCTACCTGTCATTGTTATGAAGAGGTCTCCAATGCCGCTGAACGGAACGTTGAACTTATGTCATTTCCTTGGTAAAAATATACGATAAAACATTATAAAACATTATAGAAAAACGGGTCTTCTATGTTATTTTTGTTCATTTTTCTTAGCTATACTGTGGGCCATAAAATGGGAAAGCAACATGAAAAAGACGATTTTTGGTATACGATGTTTTATCGTATATTTTATTCAGGGTTATTCTGTGTCATCTACAATGTTTGTGTACATAGATTCTGTTATAAGAAGAACCGATTACGTGACTAGAGTCTTGTAAATTTAATCTAGGGAGTATTTTCTGACGTCCTTTTTATTCCGAAAAATATATTGATATTTAGTCGTTCCCCGAAATAACTTATTGACAGTAAAATATTTATTTTATTGAAATCAAAAGGACAAGTATAGTATACTATGGGTTTGTTTGACAGATCTGTGTGGAAATGGTTCCCTGTATAATGTATCTGTGATCATTTCCATAAGTTTTCCGGTCCGAGCAGTACGTAAACACTGCAGCATCTTTTACATAATGACTGTAAATACAAACAGAATCATCTTTGTATTCTGAATTGTTGAAAAATTTTACGAATATTTTCATTGTTTAAAATAGAATACTTCGAATAAATATTTGAATTGTTTTGGTATTTGCGATGAATCTTTAGTTTGACCTTGTATCTATCAGGCATTTTTATCGGCGTTTGTGGACCTATTATTGTGGATATCTATACTATAATATCTTATTTTTTATTTGATTAATTAAATATTTCGGATAGGACTTATTTTCTATAAGTTTATAAATGGAATATTTTCATTACTATAAATGTGAACGTCATTACTTGCGAATTGATTACTTTAGTAAAAAGTATCCCAAAGACATGCTCGGCTATTTTTGAAGTCACTATATCGATTGAGCTATTTAAAATATGAAAAAAATTATAGTAATCCTAAATTTTATAAACCGAAAAAGTGGTTTTTCGAGTAGGCATTTTTCAACAGACATTATGTACATAGAAGATATTGCAACAATATTATAACATTGCGCACATATCGCAACGGCATTGAAATATTACAGAAAGATTATCGTATCATTGCATTGTGATATATCGCCTGGTTTGCAGTATAATATTACAGTAAAATAATATTACGACATATCAGAAGACAATATGTTGCAGAAAAATTTTAAAAATATTGAATTATGATATATCACAAAGTAATATTGCAAAAATATTGTAGAAATATTACACCGCGATATTTCACAAATCTACCGTTATTGCTTTGCTTTATATCGTAATGCAATATGTGATTATTAATAATTAATAATGCTGGAATATTTTTCTACAATATTTCTTCTTCATATATATCTGCAATATTCCGCAATATTGCGATTTTTCTGCAATATTTCTTGGTGCATGGGAAAGCCACTTTACAATATAAAACATGCGTTGAAATTTAGTTAAATGAACAAAATTAGGACGGTCGAAGTCAACTTAAAAACACTAGTCCATTTATTAAATTTATTTTTACCCTCTATAGGTTGCAAAACAAATACACCTCAAAGTATGAAAGAAAGCTATTTTTTCATAAAAATAAACTTTTCACCCCGTTTTCTCTCCTTTTTTATACTACTTAAATTATTTCTAACCTCACCAAAAACTAAGTAAAAATTATTGAAGTTAGATGGTAAAAATAAATTCACTAAGTGATTTAATGTTATTAATTGCACTTCTCGATCGCTTTATTTTCATTCATTTTGTTCATTCCTATTTTACATCGAAAGTGCATGTTAAATAACTTAGATCGATGGTCCAACCTCAAAGGTAGTTGATTATGCCTGTGGCTGTTTTCTTTTTCAGTAAATGACAACAAATTGCTGAAGGTTGAAGTAACAAAAATGCCATTTCAGGACGAAATGAATTCATAAGTTAACATTGTGATTAAAATTCCATCACACCTTCAAATACAGACCTGCAAACGATGGAAGAAAGAGAGTATATCGTAATTAATTTACTGTCAACATTGAACCTACATTTAGAATAATTATTGTTTAACAATTATTACAACATTTTCTGAATATTTTTATTTTCATCACAATTATAATATTGTTGAGCTGTTTCAGATGTATATTTGCTATCTGAGTACATGTATATAGTATTTCGCGATATAAACCACCGACTCACTGCTAAATATGCTTAAACGGATCAAAGTCCGGTGGCATTTTGAATACAAACTAATGAAGAGTGCGTTTTCTTGGTCTTGCTGGTGTAGTCCACTATATTGCCTCTCTTGAAATCAAAAGAGTATTAAGAATCAAAACAGTACATAGACGCCACATTGTGATTGTGCTTCGTCATCATCAAATTATTCAGTAGAAAAATCAATATTTTCGGACAAAATCTAGTAGATCTTCGTTATATATGTATATTATTCCCCGTAAATTAAAGCACAATAGGAATATATATCAGCAATATATGTCAGCAATTACGGAACTCCTACTATAATATCAATCCACTATCTCATCAAGAACTGACTGAATTTTGTAAGATGTACAATGCTAAGACAAAGAGCATGTGAAATAAAAGCCTTCAAAAATAATAGGAGGACTTAGTATGTCTCTGAATGATTCTACTCTAAAATTGCTTGCGACGTATAGATCTGACGATTCTTCAGTTTTCGTTACATTGTCTACTCGTTCTCACCTCGTAATTACAATAACAAGCAGTTAATACAACTAATCATTCATTTACGTGCAATGAACTTTATTCAGAGGCTACTGTGCTACATTTCCTTCTACACATACAAACGCATACATCGATATATACACTATAGTTTTTAAATACTGCTTTATATAAATATATTTATTTATTTATGCTACCATAAAAGAATAACGTCTTTCTGCAATCATAAGATTCTGCCTTGAGTAAAGTTAAGGAAAGGAATCAAAAAGGTTTATCGCTAAAATTCGTCTCTTGAAAATGCGCCTTTATTATCGTGTACCGTAATTATTTCATGCATCATTGCAACCGAGGTGGTCCACGCGATTAGCAAAAAGCGCACCGCGACATCTCTCAATTGCCGTCTGTACGAAGGAGCCCGATTGCTGTTTCAGGTCGACGACATTCGACGAACTAATTATATTTTAATTCTCCTTATTGCAGTCGGATGAATTTGCGGCGAATATTACCTCCAGCCGAATACCTCTCGATTCTTGTCGCGCAATAAGCGCATGCACCGTCATGCACTGCTGCGCCTGCTTTTTATATGTATATCTGATGATGGGCCAAATATATATATATACATACATATCGGATGGATCGTCGATCGCGATCGATATCGCACGTGGTGTCCTCAGGCGTTCACGACAACAACGCCGTTATTTCGAGAACGAGTTTTTTCGATGATGCGCGCTCCCATTCGGCGCCCAGGACATTCCAATTGATTTTATTTATTCACCGAACTTGTTCCTCAATCATCAAGCTATTCTGCATCGACAGTGATGCATTTTTTTAAAATTAAATCATTTTATAATATTATACATGAGCTTTAGTTAACGTTTGCTGAAACAGATTTTGGAAACTCTCTATATATTGTTGTTTGAATATACAATAAACTAAAGTCCATAACGATTGTCCGTAGATATACCCTTGTGTTCGGATGTTCTGAGAAACGTCTTATGGCCGAACATTTCTGAATTTCTAGTAAACAAAAATAATAGTTTTGTTGTTTTTACATATGTAAAAAAGAAAGAAATCCGATAAAAATTGATAAAAACAAATCTTACATACTTACATACTTAAACCAACATCCTTAAGCATTGCAACATTTCAGAATGATTTTGATATTTCTAGAATTAAGGTTTTGCAATATCGAAGTGGTGATGGGCGATAAACAGGGTTAACATAAATATCTGGCCGTTGAATCGCGAGTATTCCCAAAGAAGAGGATGTACATCTTGAAAGTCATTCCCAGATTCGGAGGTCGATGAGGCCACAATATTCTTTCTTGCCAAAGATGAGGCAGTAGGACTGCAGCGATCGGCTCTTAATCGGATAATATGGTAATGACAATCGCTTTTCTCAAAAGATTTTTATTCCTGAACGAATGATGATTGTCCATTTTTCTTAGAATTATAAACAAAACCAACATAAAGAAGCAGATTTCCTATATCGTGTCTTATTATATATTTTATCCAGGGCTTGTAGCCAGTGGAGCCATTTTATCGTCTAGTTAATTGCCGATCCACACCAACTGTAATGGATGTTCAAACATATACTTCTCTTAGCGATTTCGAAGATCTTGTTTTTAGCTTTAAGTTTAAGGTTGGTAGCTTTATAAGGCTAAAAATATACTTAAAGAATGTAAGATGCCTTAAAATTTTTGGAATCATCAAGAAGATCCAATGCACATTTAATAGCCATAGCTTTTGTAATAAATATATATGTAGACAAGCTTCTGGAAACGACAAAACTGAGATCTTTCGTTAAGTAGGCAGAACCAACCGAAGTAATGTATTCCATTTTACTACCGCTCGTGAAAAGCCTAACCAGTGATTCATTGAAGGAGTAACGATCCAGAATAAAACTAGAAGCAACAAATTTGTTTAACAACCTACCCTGACTTAAGTGAATATATTGCCTTGTAAAGTATTGCATATATATAGCAGCCATTAAGATGGATAATGTAAAGAATCTCGTTAGTAAAGGTTGAAACCTTGATAATGCAAACTGTAGAATTGGCTAATGCTCTTATAAGCAGGATTGCTTTTGCTGCATAAGGCTTTTGTAATATAACATGAACACCTTTGTTTATACGTTTCTAAAATACAAAGGAATTGCCAATTGATGGAAAACGTTCACTATACATTCATGCATCCTTTTGCGTATACAAAATTTAGTATAATGAATATGCTCATGATTATTTTTTTTTTATTATAGCAGAATTGAGCCGGATGTGGATATAAACATAGTTTTTTGTTTCAAGGAATTACATGCATGAAGTTTTGAATGACAGTCGGAAAAATGTGTGTTTTTTTTTATTGTATCAAATCAATATTTTGAAGACTGCAGAGAATGCATGGCCCTCGAGTCAACAAACTTTCAACTGTCAACGCGATTATCTCAGAATCTTTTTTTTTTTTAAGCATCTTTAACACCTTGAAAAAATACCCTTTTCGTTTATTACAAAATTAAATGAATTTTCTCTCGACCCTGTTAGTGAGAACAACATTTTGTAGGCCCAAAATACCACTTGCTAGGTAGATTTTGGAACTACAAAGATAAGAGGAACTAACTTATCGTGATATCTAGTGATCACCCACAAGCAAATCAGAGAAGTGATATTCACTCCTTCACGCAATCGAGTGAAGAAGAATAAACAACTGGTAGAAAATAAAGTCAGAAAGGTTACGAATAATTTTCCATTAAAGGACTGACCCCTTGGTTGTGCAATTTGTGAACTACTGCTACAATCTACAATTTTTAAATCTTCTCCAACTTCATCCCCAGTAAACAAAGAACAGCATTTCCGGGGCAGAACCTCCTGTAAAACACTCCTCACCCAACGTTGTGAATATGACTGTATCTGGAAAACAACACTTGGAGAAAGTAGGTATAGTTCAAGAACCCTTAAAGAGAGCATATCTGATGATGACTCACCTATATGGTGATTAATACCCTTTAAAGGGGCACAAAAGAAACATAAATGCCATACGAAACTGACATGAACGAAGAAGATCCTCATCTATACAATTCATTGAAAAAGTATCAAATCCTACCAAGAGCAGTTCAATAACGTTGGGGGCCAGTGGTACCGTCTTTTGTGATTTCAACGCGTTAGATGAATGGGCCAGAGTTTATCGAATTAACAAGAGAAAATACAAGAAATGTATATGTAAAAATTGTTAAGATATTATAATTGAGTTTAGAATATATATGTTTGTTTACTAAACTTTATCAGTTTCTTAATGCTGCGAAGAAATACCCTATGTATATTATTGTTAGCCAATTGTTGGAAATCTTATACTGGGTTTTGGAAATATTTGACATAATAAAAAATCACTCAATTTAAAGATGAAAATAAAATTACTGTAAAAAATAAATATTCCTTTGGTGCTAACGTTGTGGTCCCCTAACTCTCAGCGACTCTCAAAAGCGACGACGTGGAAAATTGCAACACATCAAGTTGAAAAAGTCGCTAGATTCTAATGCGGGGAATTACGAGAAGTGACCGAATACGACGAGGATGGTACGAGCATGTTCGTGGGCGTTACTTGCCGCTGCAGTAGTGCAGCATTAACGGTGAATACATGCGTACATACATATATACGCAAAGTAGGAACACTGGGACAATTTCCTACAACGGTTTTCGTTTTGCGCGCACAACGAATTCGGTATATTAATGCAATTCTGGCTTTCTAGAAGCATAATGTCGGCGAATTATCCGCTTGCACACGCACAGGCGGCGTCGCTATATTTTCGACCGCACATTAGAAACCCACATTCATCAGGTACACTGGGACGAATGCGGTAACGGGTGTTGATAACAGACTATCCGAACCGCCTGTCACAACATCGCAGACGTTTCCTGATTCCAGGAAGACCCTACTGACTGATATCTCCGCACAACGAATGTACGCTGAACATTTCTGGCATATTCTCATGATTTTCACAGTAATTTATTTTTTTATGCAGTATTCTGCAGAATTAATGTCATTCTGTTTCTTTTCACTCGTATATTCGTTTCAACCCACAGTACTTATTTACTTTTTGCAATTCGTACAGCGACATATTATAATTTAAGACATTCCTAGAATAAAGTAGAAAGACTCGAAGATTCCTTAAACGTAAGAAAATATATGGGAAAAAAACAATCCCAGAAACATGCCTCAGCTGCATACTAGCGCATGTTATATTAAATGATCCAAGTTCTAGGGAGAGTGAGAGAAAAGTCACATGCTGTTATGCTTTATCATAAGCTTTCAACTTTTGTGACAAAGAAGTATAAGAATCGACGGCGTAAGTGTATGTAAAGTTAGCCAATCGCAAAAGTTAAAACTTCTTTGGCTTAGGAGTTAAGCAAATTAAAGTCATAGCTCTTTGGACCTAAATTCTGTTTTTTGTTGTATTTTTAGTTTGATTCTAAAATTACAAAATACAAAACAATGTTACAAAATCATTTAATGCGGTTAACTGTTTTTAAATCGTCAAATGGCTATGTGGCAATCTAGCAAAGGATCGTCAAAGTTGAATTTTAATAAAGTCCAACCGCCATAATTAGCCGCAAACCGGCATGGAATGTAAGTATACCTTCTATTCTGGGATAATCGCTGATACCGCACTCTCTCGGTCAAGTGGTAGCTAAGGATAGGGAATCCATCTACGCCCTTTGGCCAATATTTGATCAAACAAGAAGCCATACACGCGTGCCTAACATGCGAACAATTAGAACATCATTTGATAATGATGGGCAATAGCGTTTTTGGAGACTGTGCACTTGTAAAGAGTTGGAAAATTAAGGGTCGACCTGTGCAGTGCAGAAACTATAGATATATTAAAGTAATCTCGTACTAAAATATTTAATTCAGGGCTGCAACACGGATTCAAAACATCAAAACTTTCTGCAAGTCCAATAGGCAGTTACTCTGAAGTTTGTACTGAATTGTATCAAGAAATTGTTTGTAACTGCATGAATGAAAAGTTATAAAATACGATACACCTCCACTTTAATCAAAATCGACCAGCATGGATGCAGTTACATCATGGTGTCCAGAAAAAAATGTATGTATCAATGTATCAAATGTATCAACTAAAAGACAAACCGATACCCACTATAAGAGGTGTTTCAATATTGAGATTTGGTGTTTATTCCTGTATAGTAAGTGGCATAAAAACACAAAAACTTTACCTTAACAATAGTGTCAGTCAAATAGTGTTAAAACCAAATATATCGGTGGGCTGTGGATGTTAAAATGCTTCAAGCTAAACATTTGTTTAGGTTCATTTAATATAAGACATGTTTGTTTTCGTATATGGTTTCGTAACTTTCACCTCGGAAACCTGTGCTTTTCCAGCAGCGGAAAAAGGCGGTAGGATATTGCGCCTTCATGAGTAGGTGAAGTTCATCGTATCGGGGTAAACAGCCGGAGTATACTGGCGGCATATCGTGAACTACGGTAAAGAAAACAAAAGGTGCGCTGCGCGAGGATCCTTCTCGAACCGCAGTTTTTCCCACAATCCTCTTGCGATTCTAGGTAGGCGCGCGCTGCACAATGGCACCGAACCATTAAATTCATTATTCAACGGATTACGGGTTTTTCTTCAATTAAATCTACATAATCGTATTCCAGCCAATTGTATCATCGATTACCTCCTAAACCAACCACGTTTGACTATTACGATTTTTATTTTTTTTTTTAATTAACGTGCATTTTTATCCAATTAATATTTTGCAATTTGATTTTTTCACAAATTTGTACTCTATAATTCAGAGAATTGTCCTAAATTCACGGATACTTACAATCAGGTCTAAATGGCGCGAGCACTCACTCATTGCGCAATGCGTTTCTTGAATTTACGGACGAATAATATAGGGCTGTGGAAAATAATGAATTCTAAACTAGCTTGTATCCTGTTCAGGGAAATACTTCTTAATTGTTTTACACACTATTATTTTAATTGAAACCACCTTAAAGAAGTAATTAAGTAATTACTTTTAAACATTATATTTCTCCAAAAGTAAGCTGCACTATACATTTAATAAGGTATAAAAAAAATATTTTTTTAACAAATAGGTCACATAATATGGCGGTACAGAGTGGCGTTAAAAAGTTCCTAATGTTAAATCAGCGATTAAGCCGAATAGAAAATTTGTTCAAAGTTGTACTGTGGCACAATCACTTTCAAAATGTATCATAATTCGCAGCATAATTGAAACTTACTTGAAATAAGAGTAAATCTCATCGCATAGCAGTGGAATGTAAAAAATTAAGTGCATTGAATACGATTTGTTAATTTGTTATTTAATCAATGATTTGATTGTATATATATTGTAGCAATGTGTTTTGAAAACAGTCGCGAGTTATTCTTATCCTATATACTCGGATTTAATTAAATATATATATTAAGTATCTGAATGCTTTAACACGCTTAAATTTGTGAAATAAGTAATTTATGATAATGTGATACTGACATATCAGTTATATACATTAAAACATCAGGAAAGTAACGCTATCGAATTTCTTAAATAATTTCTTATATATTCGTCAAGAATTGTTTTTCAATAATACTTTTAGAGGATGTACTTCGTTGAGACAAATATCTTACGTTAAGTTTTCGTGATCATTCCTTTTAATAATAATAATAGTTTTTCTTTATTGTTTTTTAAATAATAAACTACTTCTGTATACTTGAAACCCTTCTCCATAGAACTTCATTTACTTATTTTAAATTCGTTGGAATGACACAGATTATTTATTTGAAGGAAATTATAGATTAACATTGAAATTTAATATATTTCTGACAAAAAATTAAAACCATGTTTTAACTAAATATATTTTGATCAAACCAACCATTTTTAAGTTAACAAACCATTATCAATCACATATAATCAAAAGCAGCATTTTCAACGCTATGTCACCAAAACAGTTATTTTCAGCGCATAGAAATTTAACGCAGTTTGAACAAAATGTCCGTTAAGTTGTGCCACAAAAAAACATTCAAGTTTTTCTTTCAAGAAGGTTTACTTTCCGAGGAGTATACATATATATAGAAATATGTTACCCCTCTACTTCTTGTACGTATGTTTTCATTATTATTTCATTCGATTTCAAATCGCTTTATGCCCCTGGTATACAATATGGATAGGGCATATATCATGCTTCGACTGTTATAGATTACTGATACAGGAAGGAAAATAACGAACACGAAGAGCGATAGTGCCCGAAGTGAACTCAATCCCTTACATTTTTATTATTTTCCTTCCAACGAAGATCTATTTTCATCACATCTTTTGGTCTATGCCCTATTCATATTATCTGTGCGTATATCAGTGCTTTATGCATGGTCAATGAAGTTTTAGTTTCGTGTAGTGAATATCCTCATAAAAATTCATGAATATAGTAATTATGTTTAATAATGAATGAAATTTCCATATTTGCAATTAGTCTTGTAAGAAGAAAAAATTATTAAAGCAAATATCTTGCGGTACATTGATTGAGTGATTCGCTAGGCGATTTTATATATTCGCACATGTAATTAAGTTTGTTAAATCGCCCACAAGCTTTACATCCGCGTCATTTTTCTTAACGAATCGAATCGCAATCAAAGGGCCCAATTTACTTCCAAATTAATTCAATATTTTTCCGGCATAATAATACTTTATTTTTCACCGCTTTGTAGAAGCAATTGAAACCGGAGAAACTTTCGAAGACGTTTTGGTTTTCCGATGTTTTCAAATCTTAGATACCCTGATGAAAATCGAAAAGTAAAAATGTTCTAATTCACACTTAAATAACACTTGTCGTGCGCTTAAAGTGATATTCAAAATAAAAAACGACGCCCAGGTAGAAATTAATCGTGGCATTCCGTTTTATTGTAAAGGCCCTATATCGGAAAACCATTATAAAATTTATACGAGAAAATCTCTCGATTCTGTCCTGATTTTATGTAGAAAATCTAGAAATTTGATAGTAAAAATTACTATAAATTCTAGGTTAGAAAAAATATGAATTCTGTCTCGTTTCTATATCGGTTTTGTCTAGAAAATACTAGATACGATTATTTTTTATAGCAAATTTTTGTTAGGTTTGAATAAAATAGCTTTTCCTAGATGAAAACTAGACAGATTCTGTTTAGATCATGGACATAGATTTTTATCATGGCCCCATGTACATTAAGTGTCTACCTGCGGATATTGAGGCTACATAGTTTTCCAGTCTAGAACCAGTAATTATTCTTGGTGATCTATACAGAATCGATATAGCGCCACGATTAATTTCTGCTCTCGAGAATTGTATGTATTGTTGTTGGTCACCATTTATTATTCCAGGTAGAAAGCAGAGTATATATAGCATGTTTAAGTGAATCCTGGATTGGACTCAAAAAGTGTGAATTAAATCCATTCCTATTTGTTTTTGTTAATTTTGACGAGGAAAATATTATTAGACTGTAAGCTAATAACGTTATAAACTTTTTCCTTCGGTGTCTGATGTACAATTAAGGCGAATTATTTATGGTTGGCCCCTGCAAACTACTCAAACATTATGTCGGATTATAGGGAACGTCAACAAACAGTCGGTATGTCATTGATCAAAATACGACTAATTAATTTTATTTTATTTTCAGGTTATATTACATTCTACTTTATAAGAAATTTAATCGTATAAAGATGGACGATTTTTTTCGTTTCTTGGATGAACGTATTATGTATTTCAAGTTAACTTATACACTGGAAGTAACTAGTGATGTAATATAGGCATTTAAACATAATGTATTTGAAAAGTGTACATGAAAAACGCATACAAAGCGGATGCGGTAGTAAAGTGCGTGCAGCCAGTGAGGCGATCAGAATCTTTCATTTTTTTTTTTTTTTGAAATACTAACTGTGAAATATGATTAGTGGCATTAATGATGCAATATTCGTTATATATTTTTAATAAATATTAATGTTTCATGCACATTTATTTGAGAATTTGACAATTAAAAATGACCAAATGTCACCATCCATCGTTTATGCGACTGACCTTCACTTTTCGATCATTCGTCATGGTAGCATATTGGCTCCATTCGTACACGTCCAATCTTTCATAAAATATTACGACTCCTTTATTGTTGTAACTCACGTACTTACTGATTACAATCTCAACGATTTCAATCATCATTCGCCGGAAATAGTTCTTTATATTAAATTAAGAATTATCATGAAGAGGAAATACATTGTACGTATACAGAATTAAAAAATTGATTCATTGCATTACATGAGTAAACATCATATCTACAATGTAAATTTGACGATTATGGTAATTAATTTTAATAGCGTGGCTTGCCTGATGCGTATATGACGACATTAATTAAAGTGTCTAGCGGTCATCGACATGGTACCAGGTACGGAGAAAAAAAAGAGGGAAATGGCGATGAGGGAAGGGGAAGACGCAGAAAGAGCGAAAGATTATACGTACATGAAGATAAAGAAGGAAACATACGCGAGAAACAACAAAGAGAGAGAGAGAGAGAGACATAGGGAGAAAGAAAGAGAAACAGAGCCAGGAGCTGTAAAAGAGAATAAAGAACAAAAAGACGGAAATAAGTATATGAGATGTGATGTGTTCCGTCAAGTAACGTGCCTTGCGTGCGTTGAAATTCCCGCAGACCAGACTCGTACATCTCCGACACTCTTCGAGGGCGTTGAAATCCACGAGTGCGACGCGCAGCCACTTTGGGGGAATCCCGCCGTTGTTTTTACACAAATATTTAATTTACCCTTTTTATACTTTTCATGCCGAAGTTGAAGTATAATGCTGCAATTACTACATTGTGAAATATTGCTTAAAAGTGTAAGTTGTGATATAAATGCGACTTTAATGAACGTACTTTGTTGTGGAGTTCTTCAAAAAAAGCCATTGTCAATTCAATCAGCAATTGAGAAGTATGATACTTTAAGATTATAGCAATAATAACAATAAAGACAGGTATATATTGACAAGACATCATATGTCACTAATATGACTGAAGAATAAACGCGATTTTAAAAATGATACGACTTTGAAAGTTCCCAGTTTTGATAATGTAAGGCTTAGTGGAAATTACAGTCTCGTAAAAAAGATGGCGATGAACTTTTGGATATAAAATTATTGACAACAATGTAGAAGATTGAATCTATTTATCCCTACGTCCATGTCACTCAACGTTATAGGGAGTGATGACAATCATATTAATTATAATGATGATTATCGAACAACAGAGTTTACAACGTTTTCTCTATAAACTCGAGATAAACAGTTGCTAAAACTGTTTGATAATTTACCAACATCAGAATGGTCTTTCAGAATTCAAAAAAGGACGAACTGTCCTTACGAAGACTTTTGAACTTTGTCCTTATGAAGATGTTTGGATGTACTTATTGTCAGATATCTCCTGGTTTTCAGGAAACTATAGAGTTTATTAAGATTGTCTACTATATAAGACCAACTTATTGATCATCATTGATAAAACTCATAAGTCTGATGATCAGTCTGATTTAACCACATAATATATTATATAAATAAAAGGTTGGTTTTTATGAGATCAAATCTTTAGAAATACTTGCGTATTTCATGGTCAATTTATATACAATTGCTAACACGATTCTAAATTATGTTCTAAAAATATTACTTGTTTCTTTACGAAATCCGCTGATACAAAAAGCCGCATTAAATATTGAAAATTTTCACTGTTTTTATTCTACAATTTTAACGTTGTAGTACTGTTAACGGTACCTCATCGTTTCGATCCTATATACTATATCGGATTCCTTTTAAAGAGGATGATGGCGCTTAAACAATTCAACAATAACAACCGTGAAATATCCGATTCGAGGAATTACATAGCACAACAATAAATATAAACTGTCTTAAATCATCCAGCAAATAACAAAGATTGAAATTTATTAATTGATTAGATAGATTTTGCATTCTGAATTAAATTTCTTGGCATATTTAGCAATTCTGTTTTGTCCTAGATTTCTTTCAGTTCGTATAATGGAAAAAAGACAACTGATGATTTGAATTCCTGTAAATACTTGAAGTTATACCTTTTTCTACTCACCCCAATTCTTCGTAACGAAGAGAAAGTTTTTATTTTATATACTAAGACACGTACTATTTTGAAAAGTAAAAGAATTGGAATAAATTTATATTCTCCATTCTTTTCAGCATATTTCAATATTTCGGAACGTGTTCTCAACAGAGAACTCAAACAGCAAATTGAATAATGTTTTATTGTCAACCGTCTTAACCGAAACCAACCCATTCGTCGTTAATTAAATAATGACCAAGAAGCTTTCCAAAGTAGGATGGTATGCAATAGAAATGCAGGAAATTTAATGACATTTTTAACTGTGTGGTAAAGTAAATGTGTAATAATTATTATTGTCTATAAGAAAATATCAAATTTATATATTAGAATAATACTCCTTTTCTATAGGCTGACCCCAGATCTATCATGACCCTACTATTCAGTTATTATATTCAAACTATCTTTCTTGTTCAACTGTTTGTGCTGTGAGGAAAATTGATATATTAGAATTGTTTGAAGTTATAGTTGATCGAATTAACTTTTAGCATTTAACCCAAAAAAAATGTCGACCCAGTTATGATTTTCACGACCATAGTCAACAAGTAACGAACATATATAAGAAATCGTTAAAAACGACGATAATGATGCCGCCATAAAATAAGGTAGTATAATACTCTATAGAATTCACAATAACAATCTTAGATGATATGAAAATAGTATTTATTGAAAAGTATGTTATCTTTAGGGATTTAAAGACGGGCATTAAAAATGGCTTTTGTTTTAAACGGTTTGTGAAATTGAGTAATTTCGACAATAATGACCAGTATAAAAACTGATTACATGGTGCGTTAATTCTAATGTTGCTTCTAGTGTTACGTATAATGTCATGCTTGTTTGATAATACTTTTAGTTACCGGTAAGTCAAGACGTTAAACTTGACGAATGCTATAAACACAGATATATACGGAGTAATATGGATGTATGTTTTTAAATTACCCACTATAATTTTGAATTGTTATGTATTGTAAAGCATCAGTAGGATGAACACACGTAAGAATTTCTAGGCCAGCATGAGCATAATCATAAACGAGTCAAGGGAGTATAACAACCTGCAAATCGCATAATACACGTGTAACGCATTTTGACAGCTAATGAACGTTTTTGTAGGTCATCGTTCTGTTCTTCTTTTAGTGTCTCGGTATTCAGGACACGAGGCTGCGTCGCTCCAGGTTTACGGGAAGCATATAATACAATCGACATTATATCGCTGTATAATGCCATCAATGCTGGTATACTATCTATATGCTGGAGAAATTGTAATTATTGCGATAGAACCGAGTCCTGTTGAACCAGCACATATACTCTATATATATACTATATATTCTTTCAGCGTTAGAAATCCCTTGCAATTCATTATTTGCTGGATCAAAGGTGTACTTTTTCATTTAGATTTTTATGACGAATTGTCCGACTTAATGTATAAATCATCGACGAATCATATACATATAAATATATATAATCAATATCCAACAAAATCATTCATATAGGGAAGTCAATAATACAATTTTTTGATTTATTTAAC
This sequence comes from Trichopria nigra, assembly GCA_030522945.1. Taxonomy (NCBI): domain Eukaryota; kingdom Metazoa; phylum Arthropoda; class Insecta; order Hymenoptera; family Diapriidae; genus Trichopria; species Trichopria nigra. The sequence goes on along the minus strand of JAPYZR010000245.1, from coordinate 42,246 downwards.
CCTCCTTGTTTAAACGTGTGATATAGAAAATATTTTATCCTACACCATCAGTAGTTTACGAATTCCTTCAAAATCAAGGTAAATGCGCCATTCAGTGACCATGTAAATTTTTTGGTGCTAAAAACGATGGAAAAACGCTAATTGTATTTCACATTGTTTGCATCGACAAGGAAAAACCGGTCATGCTCCGTGGTTTCTCACCGCCATAACTGAAATGCTGTCGCAAACAGAACTGTCGTTATGGGCCAGTGATAATCGATGTCCGATAGGATGGCCGCTGAATCACTCGTCAGTACGTGTTGTATAGTTCTTATTAGGTATTTCTTTAATTGTTTAAAAATCCAAAATAATGATAAACACATCCTTACATTATCTTCATAACATCGGATTCCCTCCAAATTAAGGTTCCAAATTAATGATTCTTTTTTTTAATTTTGCATAATTTTGTATATTCATATAAGTATTAAGATGTGGCATATTCGAAAACGTTTGTAGAAATATTTAATATTGTCAGGATAAATTTCGAAATGTCAAATATCTATTTATTTTTTTGTTTAATTACGTATAAATTCTTTACATTACAGTTATTTTATGTGGACAATTGCTTCGCACTATGCAGAGCAATTATTCTTCATACCCTTATATGCCAATTGTTGATTAAAAGTACAATCAAAATATTTCAAATTTAATATAAGATATAAATAAAGAGAATAAATAAAATCTTTTTTTTTATACATCTGCGGGCCAAAATGTAAGAACGCCCGCTAAACATGTAACCTTAATGAAACGTTACATTGTATCCGTTTGTTAGTCAGAATGTAACGTTACACAGTAACGGTAAATTATGGTTTCTGAAACGTTCCGCTATTGCATAGAATTTATTAAACGTCTCGTGAACGTTTATGATAAGAAGTCACAGTAACGTTTTACAAAAATGGTATATGCAACGTTACAATTCGACAGAGAATATTTGACACGTCACAAGAACGTTACAATATAATCTTCTTGGAAACGTTACGAATTCCATGTTTCAGCAACGTTTCAAAATTACTATGCCGCAAAAAAACGTACCTGAACCGTTACTTTGTAACGTTATGAAACGTTTCACATAACACGTTTCGGGAATGTATATATTGCAAAGTCACATGAACGTTTCTTTAAAATGACATCTGAAACGTTACAATTTGCCCAAGAAAGTTTCACATTTTCACAAGGAGGTTACAATATAGTCGTCTTGGAAACGTTACGAACTCCATGTTCCAGAAACGTTTTAAAATTACTATGCCGTAAACCGTTTTTGTGTGACCGGGGTTCAATCCCGCCCGGGGGTGAAATCCGAAAATCATTTGTTTGCGAGCGAAAAAATGTGAAAATGCGTAAATAAAAAATTAAATTTTAATTTATAAATATTTGTATACATATAATATTAGTAATAAACAAATTTATATAGAAAAAAAAATAAATTGTTAATATTATATGTATATATCAAAAATATAGGCAACAGATATGAATTTATAAATATGCTCATATACAATAAAAATCTTCCCCCTCTCTCTCTCTCTCTCTCTCTCTCTCTCTCTCTCTATATATATATATATATAAATTTCCCTTGTATTCACTATTTTTTATAAAAAATTATTTTCCTAGTTACATTTCCAACCACTTTCTATTAATGTAACGTTTCATAGGAACGTTTCAATGTGGCATTCTGAACATCACATAGACGTAATAATTGGAACGTTTCTAAAATGAATTAGGAAGTCACGGAGAGGTTTCAGTATCGTTATTGTAACCACACATAAACGTTTCAAATGTAACGTTTCATTGGAACGTTTCAACGTTACAGAAACGTTTATGAGCCAAAAAGTGTAACGTTACATGGATGCAATGGGACGTTCCAGTAACGTTTCTGAAACCGGAAAATGTTTAGCGGGCGCGAACTACAAAAATATTAAAAATTAGATATTCATATATAAATGATTAGAACTAATCATACAATTACTATTTTAATATAATATTATTACTGGTAAAATATTAGACATAGTTGTCACTTTCGTATTAAAGTTAATAGGCCGAAATAAAGAATTTTTATCTATACATCTTAAATAAACTTACTTAGGTTTTCTTTGATATTTTCTGACCCATTTCAAGAAGATGATCTAGGCAGTCAAACTCGTGATCATGATGTTCATCGTAACTATTTACGGAGAAAATAAATGTTCAATTAATGATACATTTTTCATTTAAATTGATGACATTGCAACCTTGTTATCTTATGTAGTATAAATCTATTATTATATACAGGAGTAACTATGCGATTGTATTCCGAATTTGGACGAATAATTTTTCGATGTGCCCCAACATAATTGATCATTGGGAAAAGTTCTGCCTTTCGCGAGAAATGCTTTTTAAATGAACACGGTTGACAAAAGGAGAAATGAAACTCAGTGGTATTAATAGAATTCCCTAAATAATGCAATTCAATTATATTATTGAAATAGTATTGAGTTTCCCTAAATCGAGTTACTCGAAATAGGGTCCCCATGAAGAACCTGTAAAATTTTATTTCCTAGGGTTCTCACTTTTGTGACCAGTCCCGTCCTCCGAAGGTTAATCTTCCTTTTTATTAGTCCAAGTTCTTCATTTGTTGTCATTTCTGTTCATTTGTCAACAAACTTCATTTGTTCATGAATCCAAAATACGCTTCTATAGAACACCCAGGTAACACCTAGCTAAATGCAAAAAAAAAAGTATCAAGCGATTGATTTTGGACTATTATTACGCAACGATCACCATTTACATGAGTAGCAGTAGGACGAAGGAAAGGGTTCGAAGCGAGATAGTGATAAGGCATATCGCATAGCTAAAAATCAAGGAAAGGTACTCTACCCACTCTAATAATGCCAAAGTGGCAAGCGCATATAGTTGCGGCATTTGACTTTTGACGAGAATTTTTCTGAGAAACTTCCTCCTGATGGTGGCCGCGCGCAGCAGGTGGGGACGGGATCGGGACCGAGTTGGTCGTCGCCTAAGCAAAGGGTGTATGGGAAGGTAGGGTAGGGAAGGAAGCGATAGCGGACTATACCGGCTGTGTGCCTCGCTATGCGCCGCTATGGCTGGCTATAGTAAGTCCGATCCGACGACGAGGACGCATAGTAGTTGCGACCGAGGATGAAGAATGACCGCGCGCGAACATCTTAGCTTGTCAGTCGATGTTGAACCGTCTCGAAAGCAGGACGCGCGTAACCCTCTGTAAATCGAAACATCCGCAATCAATCAATCAATCAATCAATCAATAGTGTCGACAGGGATTTTTTACAGTGCTTGAGAATAAACCATGCAATTAGTGCGAGTGCATAATGTCGCGATGTTTTGAAATTTCGCGGACTACCTGAATTACGTGGGTACAGTGCCGAACAATTCGGCAAAGGTGATGCCACGATTACGATCGCTCGAATGTAAACGAGCGGCGACGCTGCATTCGTAATTCCAGCAATTCGGAAGAAGCTGCGAACCAGAATTCGGGATGGCGTCCATGTGCGGAAGTAGCAAAAGTCACCCGGCGCTGACCCCCGGGAGCTATTACAGATCGGGCTATCCCTATCAGGTGAGCTGATATATATGTCATGTCAAACAAACAAAAAACGATTTATCGGGCGGTGCTGCGGCCCAAACTTCCACATTATACAAGTCCAGTTAAAACTCATACTCCTACATTATTAGTTGGTGTGGATATATTTTGGCTAAAACGTGAATTTAGTGCCACGTATACCTCAAAAGTGCCAATTCACATTGTCCACCCAAATCAGTGATTACTTCCAAACCCACATCAATTGCCCAAAATGTCACGTTGAATTTGAAAATTGCTCAGGCATGGCCGGAATTGATCGAAACCCAAATCGTAATTCACCAAGGATCAAAGTAAATCGAAATACTACATCAATATGAGAGATGTGAAACACGAATATTTGAGGAAAGAATTTTGATATTTATTGCCTGGAACCAAATCTAACGGGATACCCAACCTTTAGAAATCACTAGCGTCCAGGACAAATATCTATGTCACACTTTCCCAAATAATGAAGAAGATATAGAAAGATGGAATATTTGTGGCAAAGGATAGTAGGTGCTAAACGTCATTCAGGTCTTTGCTACGAAATGTTTACAAGTAAAGGTCAACGAAATAAATTAGAAGGGTTGCCAATAATTGAGTTACTTGCATCAATTAATTATTCAATGCGTGTGATGAAATTCAGTGCCATTTTTGGAATTGAGATAACCTAATCGCAGTGTGGTTAATGTCAATGAATTTGGGGTCTTTGGGACTTTATGAATTGAAACCTCAGAATTGTACCAAAGATTGATTGATAAAATTAAAAACGAACATAATAATATAGGATCATGCAGTGATCGCAATAATGATTTTTAGTAGAATACGAGTCGAATAACTTTATAAAATTTTAATTCAGCGATTTTTGACATAAAAATTTTTAAATTGAATTAAATAGATAATGACAAGAGAGATTAAGTCAATGATCTTAATAGGGCGCGGAAGATTCTACCATGCAAGAGATGGAGCCATGGGATTTTCCAATTTTTTATAATTGAAATCACTTTCCGAGACCAATAAAGACCTGGCAAAATTAGTAGCGGGTACGACTCCAAACTTTATGGGTGAAATCGAAATACGTCCTCTACGATCCTGGGGCATTCCCATCGAAAATCAAACATTTCTCAAAATCCTTCTTTTATTGAACACCGAAACGGGTCTTTTTGGAGCAGGAAATATTTTTTTACATTCCCATTTATATTGTCCTCTCGATTACAAAAACAAATTGACAGAGATATTAAAACTATTATTTATTTTGATAAATAAAAAATTTCAAATGTTTAAATGTATTTTCTTTTCTTTTTAACTATATTTTATTAGTTAATAATCTTGGTCGACTGATAAAATTATTACAACATTGATTATTTTTTGGTAAGTTAAAAATGGAAGAAGCTTACTTTTTCATAATGTCCTTTTTGTTTAATTGAAAGTAAATCACATGTTAAAAAGCTTAATTATTGCCATGTTGTGTGTGTGTATGTGGGTTTCTGTGTCTGTACAAATTATTTCTCATTTAAAGTAAAACAAACAAACATATTTATTCTTTGACGTTCATCTACATTTGGGCTCATCATGTTGTATAGTTTAGCTATCGTGAATTATTAGTTGGTTAATGAATATAATACATTCGTTTAAAAAAATTTTCAATCGCTAATTTTCATTATATATAGACATTACTGTCTTCTTCCAAACGTAAACAAGAAATTTTTATATAACTTACAGAACGTTTTAAATACTAAAAATCAAAGTAATATACGAAATCATTCAAATTTTTCAAACACAAAAAAGCAATTAACGAACATAATATTTTATATTATTGATATCATCATAATATAAAAATTAACGAATTCATATTTTTTATTTGCGCGTCCATTTTATCCAGGATTAACATAAATTAGTATACAATTCTTGATAGAGAAAGTAAACTTTTTGTTTGCAGCTTGTTTATGAGACTGGTTTATATTGAAAATATATTTTTTTTTTTTTTTAATTTAAAAGAAAAGATTTAGTATAAGTGCATTTGTGTATATACAATTCATGATAAAATTTAGTATAAAATTGAGTATTAATTGTCGATCTATCTTTTAGATCAACTTTTGTTCGGGATATTAAAGAACGAATTTCGCGTTAAATTTAATGCATAAAAACTTTATATTAATTTATTTCATTTTCCTTGAATATGAACATTTCACAACTATCAAGTAATACAATTTATTTTTTAAGTAAGACCATCGCCACTTAGTTGGATTTTCACACTGAATTACATTTCACTTTTCAGCCCATGTATTGTTGCTATTTAAAACATGTCATGTATAAAATCTTATATTTAATTTGTTAATTTAATTAATTAATTTCGTTGACGATTAAATACTGATTTTATAATGCATTTAATTTTTGACCACTAATTCAATCATCTCAATGAAAATTCTTTCGGTATAATTTTACGACTTTTCAAATTTTCCAAATTAAAAATTGCTATTGGTTTGCAGTATTTATTTACTCTGTAGAACAACGAAATTGACGAAAGATGCCAGATTGAAATCTTTTTAATTTTTTAAAGATTTCATGATAGCCGATGCCACTCACTTACTAAAACGTCTGTTGATAAATGAATAATTGATCAAATATTCAAATTTATTACATCCACACATATCAATTTAAAATTTTTCCCATTCACTGCTTTAATTCAATTTAACTTAATTAATATAAGCTCATGAGATGGTTAATTTATCATTCCATCAGCAAGTTTTATCTTCGAAGCAAAAATTGGTTGCCGGTTCCGTCTTTTGATGATAAAGTGTGAATATATATTGTCGTTTCATGTGCCTTCCGAAACAACGAAGTCCCTATGCGGCGGCCTATCGAAGAACGCAGTCTAAGATTCCCTGGGATTTTAAAATCCGGTTTTTCAAGCGGCACTCTTTGTAGAATGCACAAGAATATATCTGAATATATCATAAAGTAATCAGTGATTTTTAAACGGTACTCGTGCCTTAACCGTTATTTCTACCTGATTTCAAAAGTGTCACATTTATTTACATAACTAGAACAGGCGTTATTTGAGCTGTCGAAATGTAATAACGGTTTAATGATGAAACAAATTGTTTGATTACCATGCGAAAATTTGAACAGAACTATCAGATGAATCGGAATGAAAAGTTGATTTATTATTTTCTCGCATTTCATTCCAATTGTTGATAAATATAAGATATAACCCCTACACTTCACTTGTAACTTGAACAAGGCAGATGTTAATTATCCTACTATTGCTGCCAAACGACGAGTCACAACATTAATCGGAAACATATTGTCGTCATATCTCATTATTACAATGCTGAAGTAGCGGATGAAGATAAAAATTGATATTACAAATAAAAAATTCAGACATAAAAACCAACCGATAACTTCATTCACCATTGATCATCGTACTATTCACCAGCCATAAATAGTCGATGTCTGTATCATCCGCTTTTTATGCTTTATTCCTACTACTAAACTTTCTTTCCCCCTTGAGCAGCCAATAAATTTACTCCTGATACAGTTATTATATTACAGTTATATTACCGTTACAAACAAATGAATGGTGCACATTATATCGTCACAAACTTCAAGTAAAATTCATTCAAGTTCTGAAAAGTCCTAATTTTTTACACACGGGTTAGATGTTTTGACGTTCTGTATGGGATATTATCCGCCTGCATATAATTATATACAATATCAATTTCTTATTTTCATTTTTATTTAAATTATTTATTGATATTATGTATTAATATATACATAAATTTAAATTTTCTTTTTCCTATTTTCACATTTTTTCGTTCGGAAATAAATGAAAGAAAAAAACGTATCACCCCCCGGTGGGACTCGAAACCAGGTCGCTCGCTCGCTACGCACGCATGAAACCGCTCTGCCACGCCAGGTGTTACAATACACCTTACTAGAAATTTTGAACAGTCTTTGTCAAGATGGGTATTATATAAAAAATAGTATAATGAGTATACTATACTCTTCGTTAATGTCCTTTTCATTAATTATTCCTTGTAAGGGGTTCGTCCCCGGTCTTCCAGAAACTATGACTTCGATTTTCGCATTAGGTAAGTTAGGTTGCATTGTGCTAAGGCCAGTACGTATACATCGCCTAATCGTAAGTGACAGTAAGGTTATTATTAACATAGTATGTAAGCAATTGAATAAATACCGTACGACTATCGATTGTTACTACAATGCGAATCAATGAGTTTGGTTGCACAAAATCGCCTATTAAATGGTACTAACCATAGACGAATTCTCAAGGCAAACGTCCCCAAAATATCCTTCGAGTGAAAGTTCACGATTGGTGTCCCGTTATGCTCAGACCTAAAGGTATCCATATACAATTTAGATGTAGACGATCGATCCACTGGAAAATAACATTTAGATGTAATTATGTATAGGTATAGATGCATGCGCATATCATATATAAATTATATATAAACTACATATGATACGCATATAACCTAGATATAGTTAATATCTGATTCAAATGAAATTATATGCAAGCCATTCTCCCGGGTATACTATTCAGTAAAGTTAGAAACTAAAACAAATAAAAAGCACCGAACAAATATAATGATTATCCCTTTACTAGACGACAGAAAAATTGATTGCTTCGGAACTGAGTTATAGGACTCGAGCGATGCGAAAAAAGTCGCCTACATCACCGGACGAACGAGATTAGGTGACTTCTTCGATCATTCTTGTCGGTTCTTCATTCTAAACCAAATAGCAGTAAATAAAAAACGATGGGCTTATGCAGAAAGCTACAAAGAGAAAAGCCAGAGGTTTAACTCTGCACATTACAGGTATAAAAGAACATTCCTCCTCGGAGATCTTCGCGCAATGCCGGGTGAGGTCGGCTTATATAATGCCGTGGGACAAGGCCAAGGCTTCCATTGACTCCCATTGTTCAGGATCGACCGTCGTTCTTTGCATAATCGATTACTGGATACGTGCGATGTTCCTTCATTAATATAAAATGTCGTTGTTGACATAATTAACGGTTGATTGATTGACTGCCTCATTGAATGCTTTCGATATTGATCGAAAATAACATTGATCGATTGAAAGGTGTATTTGAAATTGGCACGAAACCACCAGTCATAAATAACCTACTCGGCATAAAGGACAATTTATGTTGATTTCGAGGAATTACCATTCGTGTTGTGGAACAAAACCATATTCACAATTTGCCGAAAAGAATAGTGGAAAATGCATTTTGTTATTGTATCGAATTATGTTTAAAACCGCATCAAAATGCCATTGTTATGATTTTTTTTTCCTGGACTGGAATACATTCCAAAGAAAATGAGTTAGACTTCAAAGACTAACAATATATCATTCTTATTCAAAAATAAGAAAACGCTCCTAACATTATACTTAAAAATGACTCGGAAATCAACGCGCAAGAAGACAAAAAGTCCTTTTTATTCATTCCGTACAAGTTTTCCCTTCTGACTAGGTACGAACGGAATGGAAGTGTTAGAATTCAATTATGAAGTGTTAAAAAATTAAAAGCAATGCATACTTGGCAATTATTTATAATAACGAAGCGAATTTTAGAAAATGGAAATTTTTTAAGATGCCATAGTTATCTGTATCGATAATCAAGAAAGATTATTATAGAGTAGATGCGAAACTTATCATTAATTGCCGGACGCAAATGGTCGCGATCTTCGAGTTGCAGGGCCTTGGCCTCGCGCTCATTTCTAGTTCAAGTTGAGATTCCTCATGCATGCGTATCAGATCCCATGTAAATGCGGAGATGCAATTACGCGCATACGTATTGCATAATTAATTACGGTGAACGAATAGTAGGTGTAATCTAGGAATTATCATATACGAATTATGAATTGAAACTCACGGTATTACTTAATCTACAATGTAATGAAACTTTTGGAACTGGAATGAATTGACATAAAATTCAATGAGAATTTGATTTCATTGACTTTTATTATAAATGAATAGTAAAGTGTACAGAAAGACATCTTGAAAATATTTCTTACATTTCTATACTGACTTCTACCTGCATCTGTATGCAGAGTACTATGGATTCACAATTCGTTTATGCATTAATGCAATTATGTATTGTGTATTGTATTTCAATTGGAATCACCACAATGGATAAAGGTACAGTTATGCGGAGCACATACCGACATTAACAGGTCCAGATGAAGGAACCCATTGTAGAGGGCAGCGCATAAAAAAAACCATTTGTTAATATCAGCCCCGGTGGGAATATATTGAAGACTGGGTTTTAAAATTAATGACTCAGCGATTTCTGGGAAAAAATAAAGACTTGTAGTCTTCTTATGTGGAATTGATATTTGGGTCCAAGAAAATGCTGTAGGTTATTTTTTACGCCAAATTAACCTCGCATGCTTTTTTAAATGATGAGCATAACAGGAAAATATACATAATTTTTTTCGACAAACCCCTTGAACTAATTGCAGTTGTAGTGGTTTATCTGTCAATCCACTGGGCAAATAGTCCAGTGGACAATAAAAAATATTAATTATATGCTATTTCACCGACACAACATCCCAAACACCAGTAAAAAAAAAATATAGATTTATTTTCTTACGGATGCATGTGCACTCATAATTTCAATAAAATCGAGTTTCTTTCTATTACTAAGCAACAAAGTGACTTATTCAATCATTGGAATCGATGGTCCTGAGTAAGTTTAAAAAAAAAAAATTATCAAGGTTTTGTCTTTGTTGAAAACTTCAAACGCGTTTGTCTCAAGACAGCATTTTCGAAGTCGGTGGATAATAGATATATATCAAAAATAATGAACCGATCTTTCTAAAAGTTCACGCACTTCTTTTAGATAAGATTTGCTATTTCGGAATTTAAAATATCCGTAAGAGAAAAAGGCAAACTAAGTCATGAAATGTCCTAGATAATCCTTATAATTCCCAGCCAATCAAAGAAACCGAATAACCTTTGTAATAACCGGCATTAATTACTAAGATCTAAATTCATTTAGCCTATATAATATCATGTATTAACTGACCGAGGAACGCGTAAAAATCAGCACGTGGGAAAAGTCGCAAACGGTACCTATGCTTTCGGGCGTTTTCGACCAAAGTAGTCCAGTGCGTTAACTATGCCTAGTAGTAAAGTGGACTTAATTTTCATACGGTCAGTCACGAATATATGTTTTTCTCCTTCTCGTTCACGTACTCCAATGTTTCAGCATCGTTCGGTATTCCGATAAAGTGTGCCAGGTGGAATAACAGTACCCAGTTTGTCGATGAACGGTCCACTGGACGTGGTGGCCCTAGCCCGGCATCAGCAAGGTCAGTGCCACTTTAGGCGGAATTCGTTAATCTTGCTTTGACCTGCAGAGGAAAGCAACTCTCGGTCCTCTCCAAGTCGTCAGACGCGAAAAGAAATTACATTCGCGGTATGATTGGCCTGACGAAACGACAACGCTGCGGCAAGCCAGCGGTTTCATTTTATGCACCTCCCTCCTCAACATAAGCTGAAATTCCTGCAGGTCGAATTTCAAGAATGAAAAATAAGAGGATAAAGAGAAGTATAACTGGAACGCCGCGGCGTACACTTTAAAGACTGGACCCGAAGCGATTCGAAGATTATCCGCAGCTGCGCACGCCTCAACTGCGCACAGAGCTAATGAAGTCGAAATAATTATAAATCGTTTCAGGATTCTGTCGTTGAAGAGTGGTGAGAATTATGCCCTTAACCAGCCGCGATACGCGAATGCGTTCTGGACGCGGAAAAGATCCTGCGGGAACAGCCCTTAGCACTTTTTGCAATGTCGAAGGACTTGTGAATCACGCCCGCGGCAAGCTTATTTTAGATGTCTGCGAAAATTTCTTATCAATATAATTCGACGTTAGGAATTCGAATGGTACATAATACCTCATTTTTTGCTTGGTTTTCTTTAAGAAATTCCTAATAATCTGTGATAACTGCAAATTCGTCATGGGAACTGATCAATAAAATCGAAGCGATATTACAGCGTTTCATGTCCGAGCACTTCAAAGTCACTGAATCGTAAAGCTTTTAACCCGTAAGATTTTAAATATATCCCATTAGCAAAAAGTTTTTACAGTTGTTGCAACATCTGAGTTTGAGATTGGCACAATTTTTTTTCGGTGCCTGTGGATGCAATGACCAATAAAACCACATAACTGCTGGCCAGAGTCTGCGAGCAATTTCCATATCATCATGCAAATGTGATTCGTTTCAGGTCGGATCTGGATCGAAATCGATAAAGTCGGCATTGATCGCCAGGACTGAATATGCATAGGCGTGATCTTGATTTCTCTGAGCACGCGATCGCGATCAGAAACACATCTATCCATGGTCTCTCGTACGAGACCGTCTGCGGGAATGATCGCACGGATCGAGGATGACTCGAGGTTTATTCTTGCCCGTTGTTTACATTCGTCCGTGAAAAAGGCGTTGTTACCTCCTCGAAGGCATATTCGTTCACAGTGAGTGCTTTACGGGTATGCGTTCGTGCGCAAAGACGTGATGTTTTAAGATTACGCACGTAAAGCTTATAGTGTGAGAACCGAGTGTCTTTATATTTTTCCAGAGATTCAGCTCTAAGGTCCCGGAATACGTGACGTCATCGACGTGCAGAGTCCCTTAAGTCATGGACTCGTATTCTCCTTCCTTGATCCCCGCGATACACTCCCAAGATTTATAAACTCGGAAGTTTGCAGCCTTACAGGATGCACTTTAGGCGACACGACATAATTCAAGACAATCACTTAGATTTTAATCGGCTTAGGTCGAATCTATAAGTGGGTCTATAGATCAAGAATTTTATTAAAAGCACCACTTTTACAACGTTCGAAGATTAATGAGATAATCTTAATGAACATTGCAAATCGGCATTCCTCAAGCAAGTCTAGTGATTGCGCGTAGACGTGAATTATTAGGTGGTCCAAACTTGGTAAATAACGAATGATATACGCGGAAAGTAAATCAAGTTTGTTTGGCGTTTAAGTGTCTTACAAATCACGAGTTGTCTAAATTACTTACGGCACTAAAGTCCAAGATAGTCATACGCGATTTTCAATTTAATTACAGCAGAACTAACGCAGAAGGCTTTGCGACACAACAGGGAACCGAATGACGGTTCTCTTTTACCTATGCTCTTTTGTCCCTTTTGTTTAACGATGGTCACTACAATAGCAGACAGTTAGGTTCAACGGACTCGGAATATGACTATGACTTTGTCTGCAGTCTTTTCAGACCATAATACCGGGCAAGATTCTAGCATATACCCTATACGCGCCACGATGATCGCGGAACGACTTGGCACTGCGTAAATAATGCGCTCGGTTAAGGCCTAGTAAACAGATGCAAGAAGGTCGTAACTATAGTTAATATCGCGTTTAACATACCCAAGGTACACGCAAATTTCTCGAGCATCTGCTAAGAGCGAACAGGGAACGCGAACCAGGAAGATCGGATCGAGGTAATGTAACCTTGAATTCGACGTGCCTCTCTGTTCTTAAGGGGTTCAAGCTCGTGAATTCGCCGTGCTCTTCTTATTCTAGGAAAGGATTTCGGCGAGGGTTTCAGTTTGATACGGAACATAACCTTGAATTTAAAATTATAGTCTCGCTCGAGCACGCCTATTAATTGACTACTATTTCGTACATTAAAACCCAATGTTTATTCCGGGATAGTGAATACTTCGTGAAAGTTTATGGTGAAACGAGTAACTTTTTTATCGTCGCATTGTATGCTTATGCTTCGTTGGAGGTCATAATTATGAAATTCACTGTAACTAGTAAAATAATTACACTCATATATGTTGACCAATTCGAACCTCGGAAATTACGCACGACCAATGTCTATATTGTCGTGCGCATCAGCCTGAAGGTACCATCTATACATGATCCAACATGATATAATCGAATTTTTAACGTGCATTTAACTGGACTTCTGAGTAGTCTTCAAGATGAAAAAATCTGTTTTCAAAAAGGGGTACTTTGTCTAAACTTGAATAGAGTGTCATCTTTTTTGATGACTTTTTAATGCAATTATTTATAAAAGCTATATCTACTATACAAGTAAACGTGCAATGCGTTCGATATGATTGCATAAAAATAGCCTTCGCATGTTGCAAAGTAACGAACTTAATGAATTTGATAAAATTTAATTAAAGCGGGGTCTACGTGTATTTACGACTCTCGTCATTATATCTCGGGGAGATTAATAAGAAAAATCGAGTTCTGTTCGACGATCTGGCCTGATCTCCGTGGTGCTCTCGCACTCTCGCCCTCTCGGTGTTCATGTTTGCCCACTGAATAGCAATTCTCGTCCCTGCAAACATGGTCGTCGAGAACCTCGACTCCACGAGTCAGAGAGGGCTAGGCAGGAAGCGGTTCTCGAGCTACAAGAATGTTTTAGTGTAGTAAATTTAAATAAGCCTTCGCGTTCGCATGAAATAGATAAAGCCGACTCTTCGGGACCGTTAGAGGTACGACTTTGATCGAGCACGTGCTATTGGTATTAGGCGCGTTCGGTTCGAATTCTGAAAAGGGAGAGGCCGAGGCGAGTCTAAGACACGTTCCTCATTTTATCGTTTTCATTTCAATTTCAAGGGCGTATATTAGATGCACATTTTTCGATGTAAGGAAACGTCGAAATTCTATATATTAGATGTGCAACCACTGGTTAACAATATTGTATGTTAGGATTCTTCGCACAATTGTCTTTTTGCAATGACTTTTGCATGATTCTCAAAGAATCACCCTGGACAATATTGTTAATTGGTTAATGGAAACCTTGAATAAACTTAATCAAAAGAAGAACTTTGCCGATTTCACTTTATATACAGAGCGTCGTCACACAAACAATTTTGGACGATGACAAAATACGTTTGGAAACTATGACATCATTGCCGAATCTCAAGAAAGATGCAAAATAAGCCAATGAATTAAGCTATATTTATTACATTATCGACCAATGTATGAACTTCGCCATCCTACGTCCAAAGAAACATAGAACGGAGGATATTTAATCAAAACTTAATTTGCGAAATCACAATAGGGCGAGGCCAAAATTCGAAAGTGCTAAGAAATCTATGAAAATTTTGATGATCCATACTCAAGTAACAAAACTGTCGACTCTTTACGGTAATCTGAAGTAAGCTGAAGAGTCATATTCTTACTCGTGCATAAACCATCAAAATGGTAATAGAATTCGTTGCACTTTCGTTTTTTTGACAGCCTTCTGGGTGATGTACTATAATAGCCAAATTATTTTTTAACAATAAAACATTTACTAGTGTGAAAGAATTATTTACTTCACATGTCATTATATGGCCAAAATCGAAACCCATTATTTTGGGATTAGATCTTATATGTATATGAACATATATACGCTTAATAAATGGTAAAACATTATCACACCAAATTAGATTTAATTTCGATTGGAATTTTCGTGGGTTCGTTTTTCATGTAAACCGTTTTCACCTATATTTCAGAGAACAATATTCTTATGACCTATACCGTTAATTTAACACCATTATTTCTGGAGCGAAATAACATTTTATCAGTAAAGAGAATGCATAATTCGAGTTAATTAATTATTGAATGGGTATACATATTTATAAATATTTCGCGTAAATTCGTTCGGAAATGAAGAAGATGCTTACCGAATTACAAGTATACGTTATTCGATGATATCGCGTTCACAAGGAAACAATTGGCATATATACTTACAGCAATTATGGAAAATATGGAAAATATATTTATGAGAAAATTTTCCAGATTCATTTTGTAATTAAATAATCACACCATTTTCGCAATTATTGTTAGGTTTAAATGACTACGTAATTGACTTAATTAAGGCTAATATTATGGAAATGAAAAGTTAACTGTTCGTGTCGATTATAGATTCTTGGATATCTACAAAGTCCGAGTGTCGGTTTCCCCCCGGACGGTTTCTTTATTGAAAAATAAAAACAAGATCCGGCTCACTATCGCGGGACATCCATTCACGAATATATACTTATATGACTTGTTAACAGTTAGGTGCGCTTTGTGACTTCTAGCGTTGATGATGATGTTGGACAACGGCATTCGTATACTCGTTAAACGTATCATTCAGTTTTACTTTTCATTTGCTTATCTCAAAAATCAAAACATATATATTTTCAATATTTTCTTAATAAAATATTGTGGTGAAAACCCCCCAAGAAACGGACTTTTGATTTCACTGAAAAGCATTAACATTAATATTTTATGTGATAGGGTAATGAAATGCTAGATACAGCAATTATTTTTATTTGATGAAGATCGTCACCATCGTCACCAAATATGAAAAGTATATTAAACTAAAAGTTCGCCTCATTCTCTCAAATTGATTGAATATTGTTCAATGTGATTTTATATTTATTATTGTAAGGCTACAAATTTAATAAAAATAATAAACTCCCAATATTTTCGAGTTATTCTATGTAATATAATATAGGTACGTGGATATTTGTTTTTGAACCTTCTGTAGGTAATTTAAATGTACAAATAGCGAATGCTCCAATGGGAAGCTATCGTTTCTGATGACAATATCATTTGATGGTGGAATAGCTGATGTCATCCACATCACATTACATGCCATGTCTCTTTCAGCGAATGATGTTGAAATACATTTGTTTACTAATAAAACAAATCCCGAGAAATATGGTCGTTCATACGTTAGACGCACCTCTATAAACATTGCGGATTGCCGGCGTAGCTAGCGGAACAGACGTTTCATTTCTTCGATTCACCTACGGTTTTATTTTCATTCGTTCCATATGACAATCAAGATGTAGAAGTTGAATAATTAATCATGCACCAACAAAAAATTGTCATTAGGATTGGCATTTTCGGAACGATATGTAGAACGCTACAGAGATTCACCATGCAGTATATATTAGCCCGTACGATATAATGTCGTAAGTTTAAGGGTTTTCAATATGGCCGCAACCTATGCTTTGGAAGTTTTCTGATTTCCGCACGTAAGACAAATTTCCTTTACGGACAATATTGTTTTAAACAAAATTGCAATAGATTCCATGTTTACATTTTAAAAATGAACGTCCTTCAAGAACATATCGAACTCCTCCCGTGTGTCCAGTGTGCGAATGGAATTAGTCATCTGAGTGGATTTGTAATAGTAAAGTGCAACCAATAATAAATTCAAATGTTACTATAGTCCAATCTGATATATAGATATGCCTGAAATCTAAAGATCTAAATGTTTTTGTACGATTAAAGAAAGAATTAATAGAAATTATCATATATAATGATATAATTTAACGAGTATAATAATAACTGGAAGTGTCATACACTTATTCGAAATAATATTTGGAAATTACTTTAATTTATTTGAAATAAATGCTAGAAATGAAGTGAACGTTTAATCCATAAAATTAAAAATTCAACTCCCAACTATGTTTTCAAAAATGTCTGATTCAACTGAAATTTGTCATCCACAAATACATCATATTCAGATGGTAAAATACATCAGCTACAACCAGTGCAAAGGTATAAACTTCACGACTTCAATATCAAACTTAACATCAGACCCAACTTGCATCACTTTTCGAACAATCTCTATACTAAGCAACGATAACCAAAAGACGTCTAAGCGGGAACTACAGTTATGTAGTTCAGACCTTCGATATACAAAGCGGTTGACAAGGTGAAGAAAACTTCCGATGCGATCCTCGGAGGGCGTAGTCGCAAATCGGAGACGAATTATGGCGATTCCACCGTAGTGAACGGAATGTTCGAAGATTGCGATCGTGGTACAGCCCGTATGTAATTGCTATAACCGTACGTATATATATAGAAGCTAGCAGTGATCACCTCCTCCACTCCCTTTGGTCGTAATCAGCACTCTAGGATCTCGAAACGGCCGGCTTGACATACGAGTCGATAATTTTTCTTCAATCGATTCTTCCTTATCGCTTATCGCGAGAGTTCCGCTGTGAAGCTGGCGGCGCGGCATGTCGCGCCGCGATTTTTTACTTCCTGCTTGCTCGACACAACGGGGCGCGGACATCATTGACGTGCAGACTGCGTAGCGCCGAAAGAAGAGGCAGGAAATACCGGTTAAGTTCATCTACAGAGGACAAGTGGAAAGAACCAACATTTGCATCTCTGTACGTGCATCCTATCGCCTATCGCCTTGCTCATTCCACGATGAAATATTGATGATTCACAATTATAGTCGGAATCGGCTACCTTTTAAAAATTGTTGTCTTGAATGATCTTTACATTTTCAAGTAAATAAATTGTGCTGTTGAATGTTTCGCACATAAACAACTATTCCATTCTTTTTGCCATCTGCTAATCCTAATAAGTTATCCATGTTCTTCAATGACACTTTTATACGGGTCTTGGCATTTCATGTAGGCGTTCCAGTGTTTACAATTTCTGAATCATAACAATACGAAGATTTGGCTCCCCCTCTCCTCCAATTAGGTAACCAACGGATACCCACATCAATGATGTTAAACGCATGGACCAAAATGATTCCTATAATGAGGGGCAAAGAGCTTTGAAGTTTTAGTTCGTCACCATTTAGCTGCTTCTTAGTTAGTAACAAGGAGGAACGCTTCTTATTCGGGTCTAGGTCAATTTTTGGTTCCTCGAAACATTTGCAAATGAATAGGAAGAGGATACTTCGTTTGCGTTTTGCGCGATATTTTTTATGCCCAAGTATTTGAATTGAGCATGAAGATTACAATTTGTTTTCTAAAGGGATACAAAACATTCATTCGAATTAAAAACATGCCTTTTTGCATTGTAGTGATACCTTGGTTGGACGATACGACATATAATTATATGTCAAGCGATTTTCTTGATGAGGTCTAGCATTGTTTTTTATATTTTGTAATCGTAATTGTGGAGGACACGAGAAGGAGTGAGGCTGGAAGACAAGTTTGACGTTCCGATGCGTTCAAAGTAGTAGTTATCACGTCGCTAATAGAAAAGTGATACCACGCTGCAAGAATACCATGACGTTATTTCGATCAAGTTTAATTAAGAACTGAATCCTGTTTAAAATGATCGTTTACAGATTGAGATTCAGCAAGCCCCTTGCTTTTACATAAACCTACGTAAATGAAGAATTAAACACAGACGAATTCCGATTGCGATATATTACAGGTTACAGGCAGGTGTACCTTAAGGCTTATTCTCACCGGGCGGCGGCGGCGGTGGCTCGCCAGTGCGGACCTCGACGACTCTCATCACACAGTCCGCAAGCGCCGAGTGCGTACCGACGTTCGATAAGTTTTACGGTAGGAGTGGATGTACAGGGTATAGGGTAGGTGCGCTCTATGGGCTCATTAGCGAGACAAGGACGAGAGCAGAGAGATCGGCCTTGAGAGATCTTTGCACTCGAGTCGCATCTTCTTCGCGTTTCTTATGCGCCTGCAGACTCTTCTCGTTTCTCGGAGACGCTCGAAGGCCATGAGCGCATGTTGCCTACACCCAGGTCATGGTCCGCGTTAACATAACTTCCATGCGTACAGAGACGAACGATTCTCCACGGGCGAAGGGTCTCAAAAGATCAGGAAGATAGATGAATAAGTTAGTAGTAATCAAACCCGGCGCCTCGGGCGTATTCGACGTTTTCGGTTGGTGAACCTTGAGATATTTCTGCCTGGGGCTCCTTCTCCAGACGCTTCTTATTCGGGTCTAGGTCAATTTTGGGTTCCTCGAAACATTTGCGAATGAATAGGAAGAGGATACTGCGTTTGCGTTTTGCGCGATATTTTTTATGCCCAAGGCGCTTAGTAAGTAAACCCATATCGATCATCTGCTTTTTTAGGAGCCTCAAGTTCACGCACACCATCAACAGTAATTATCCGTCGCTCTTCAAGCAACGATGCGATAGCCTGAAATTTTTTATAGGTTTTAACGTAATTTCAATATAATATGATGTGACGCTTATTACCGCGCGAAATATTATTACCGGCGAATGACTTGTAAATTATGTATCAAATTTAAGTCGCACACTTAGAACTGCGATGCAGCACTAAAATATATCGCCAATTATAATGAAAAATTAATAATTCATCATAAAAATTCGTTCCGGTAATCCCACTTCCTTATTACGATATATGACTTTAAATTGTGATCAATTACTTTACCCGATCTAGTCATTAGTCTAACTCCAAGCCAAGCAATAAAAAAGAAATGAAAAGCCCAGTCACCGTTTCGGTATAATAGCTCTTTCTCTCTGTTTATTATTTATTTATTTTTTTTTTTTTTTTTTTGCAAAGACATTTATCTATTCGCAAAACGAGTTTCTCAGATGGATCTTTAGCTCGAGCATTGACCTTGGTCGTGTTGACATTGATAAAAACAGATCTATTTATCGATCTATATTTAACTATTGACTTCGTTATGCCTTTCAGTGATTTGAGGAACTTTAACTGTTCTAAATTTTAATCTTATAGCAAAAAATGTCACTAAAATATAATTACTCATCACAGTTAGCATCGATAGTAATTTTTTTTTTCTAACTAAGATTGGCAGCTATAGGTAATAACTTATGAGTTGATGCAAGAAAGGATGAAGATGATACTCTTCTCTTAATCGGGTTTTTAATAATATAATAAATTCATAACCAAACCACAAATATATAATTTGCCTACTGCTTGTAGTCTTTTAGAGAACGTTATTACGAACATGCTTATCGTTGTAGAAGCAGCCGCGCGTAAATGTACATTCGTCTAAAGTGGTGCACATCCACGTGTCATTAGTGCATTCTCCACCAGGCTGATTGCTATATACACAACTAGGGGAGAGAGACTAACCGAGATTTTCAATTTCGCTTTGTTCACTTTTCAACGCCTCCCAGTACCGCCAGTCCCGTCTTTTCTAAGAGTTCGTGATTGCCAGTACTGGATAACTGGTCGAGCCGCGACTTTATCAAGTCGTTTGCAGTGTAAGAGTCGTCAAGGAGGATGAAAGGAACGGCACGACACTGAACGGAACTTGACTTGAGTAAAAAAGAAGCGCCTTCAGACGCGGTTTTCTCGATTTATTCCCATCGATCTTATAACCCATTTTGACAGCAACTGCGAATTAGATATAAAACGCTCCACTCGCTTTCGATATAGCAATTAAACGTTTTATCGCTTTACTTGTGGGTGTTTAAGTGGCTGGTATAAATTACGTTGGATAAAAACGAATTACCGAACGGTTTAGTCTTAACCTTATAACCATCACGATCATCGGTACTTTTCATTACCAACTACGAAGGTTCATAAAGTTTATGCGATAGCTTTTATATCAATCGCAGTTTACAGTAATGGCTTTTAAATTTGTGCCTACCGTTATTGATAGTTAACCCATTCTATACTTTGTGATTATTAACTTTGCTTTTATTCAACTTTAACAATCACGTGTTTTTTTTTTAACAAAATAGCTGTTTGTCAACATTGAAGTTTAATTTTGATGCATCAACCGGCTTCCACCGCTAACAATCGTATACTACCTATACCTACTTTCCTAAACTATTGGCACTATGCAACGCTATTATACAATAGTTCTGTGAAAAAACGATTTGTTTGAGATAGATAATATTTTATTGACTGGATATTTGTTAGTTGATACAACCACTTACTTGGTTGGCAGATCAACTGTAATAAAATGGAGTTAGTTCCACCTGTAATTAATACAAACAAAAAGACCGTGCAACTAACACAATTAAGTGGACTAACCAATCAATTTGTTATCTCAATCAATCGTAAGGGACATATACTCGTACGCATGCGTCAGACTATTATTGTCTGCGAATTAAGTCATCTTTTCAACGTCTCCTTAATATGGAATGGATGAAGATGGATGAAGAATTTGTAGGTTTGCTAAAAAATTATACCAAATATAAAAATTATTGCCTTTAAAATATTTCAGTAAGCTCGTTTACATGAGAAGGAGCTATCGCGAGCTCTGGGGCATTGGGCTCTGCAATGTAAGTATATTGTTGATAGTTTTGTCTCATTCAGCTCGGTCACCTCTCAATGTACATTTTCAAATTTTGTGTAGTAACTGATAGAATACGTAATTCCATGATAGATGGTATTATCAAAGTCACTCGGTATGTAATGGATTGTCAACCAAAGGATTCACAGATAAAATTATATTTACCTCCTATTTTAACGTTATATAGTTATCACGTTGAGAAGCAAGATCTTTATGGTGTCCGTTTATGATAAATCATGGCATCACCCGGCGGCCAACGGCACACCTGGTTGATTTTATCACCGATCATCACGGATAATCACTAAGTTTCGCTCCATTTCTTTCTCGCGGCCGTAGAACTGTATGCAATATATGTATGCGCCAATCTATGTTTTATTATATTGGCATTCGTTGAAGTGGGGTATCGAATTTCTATGTGGAAAAAGGTTTTTTTTTTAGTATTTTTGGATTTGATAAATTCTGACCGCTCGGCCTGATCCCAATTATTCTATTAATGTTGTGATCACATTGTAAATGGGATTCTTTTGTATGGTTTAATAAACGATGAAATTATTTCAATCATAAGTAAAGAATACAATGGCGTCAATCAATTTGTATGATATGATAAGTATTGTAATGTATAAACTACAAAACTGCCCAGTAATTGATGCATTAAAAATAATTAAGCAATATAGCTTCAATTATTTTTTTTCCCCGACACCGATCGTAGTCATGTTCGTGAAATATTTCCATATTTACACTAACGCCATATTTTCACTGATGATGTAAATGATCGCAGGCAGTGTCGGTGAACCCGATGCAGACTCAATAAATAAAACTTTTTAAAATGATGTAATGCTAGAAATTATCGCTGATTTTATAATTGTGCAGTCGGCTGCGAGCCGTGGCTAATACAATTCCGAGTTATCAAAATCGTGGGGCTACCGGCAGGAAAAAGATTCTCTTTCTTTGTGAATTTCTCTCATATTTCACCTTCTCTTCGCTTTTTTTCCCTGCGATATAGAAGAAACACTTACCTTCGCTGGCCGAGCACTTAAGTCACGATGCCGAGCATATCCAACTATGTAGATCACGAAGCGTGGTAACAGCTATATGCGCGATGTCTGAAAGATCATTAGCTCCACTACAAACAGGTGCCTTCTCGTTGGCCGGCGGAAGTGACACCGCCCGATGCCGGCCGTTTCCTATTAACCCTTATGCTGACCTTTTTCAAAAACAATTTCACTGAAATTATCAATGCGAAATGAAGTTTGTAATTACTTCTCGGCACATATAGTTAGTTAGCTCGTCCTTCATTGAGTCGTGATACAAAAAAAAAAAAAACGTGACGATTCTAGCATGGCGCTGTCTAGCTGCTAGCAATGGGAGTGGCACGGCAATTTCCATTTCTACCAGGGAAAGAATAATATCAAATTTTCGTAAATATAGTATTATCCGCGCTCTGAAAGAAACTAAAGTCAATAATTTTAAGGTAAAAATGATAACTTTCAAATTGTCGAATCAAATACATCATATGATGTTACAATAAAATCGCAAAAAAAAAATTTGATTTCAATGTTACTTGGATGGCAACTTTTAAAAGGCAATGTATTCATTAAATCTAAAAATGCATCATAAAATTTAGACAATTCATTAAATAGCAATTTAATATCTAATAACAATATTTCATATAATACGAGTAATTTTCTAATTCATGAGATGAAATTTCTTATTTTGAAAATAAAAAAATTAATTAATTGTTTTGCAATTTTTAAAATGCAACAATATATATATATATACCGTGCATATATAGAGGTACGCCGGGAATAGACGTCGACAAGACAAGGATATACTCATAAAAGCACGATAAGGTACAGGCGTACAATAAACATTATAATTACCTTTACTGTTAATGTAATCGTTAACCTAATATATTTAATTACATCACAGCACTAGGACGGTTTGCCGTTTGTTATCATTTATTACAGGCTGGTGTGATGAATTTCGGTTGACACAGTTAGTTGAAATTCAACGTTACGACGTAACTGCGGTCTCTACCCAATCGTAACGGTGGAAGACTTAACAGTTTATTCGACACGATTCGTCACTCGATCGTTACAAATTCACATTCAACGGTAACTATTGACTAACCATTATAAAACACTGGCGTTGCAATAATTACGATTTGTGATTCAACATATATCGTTGATTCCCATCACTGGCGAAATATAAACTGCGAACATTTATTGGGTAATTGGGTGACTATGTATAAACACATTGGCTTCAATAAATTTTTTTGGATCGTTCCACAATGTTACCACAACATCTATAGTGAAACAACGTTTATCCCACATGTATCTTATCATTCAAATATTTTGGATTTAAATACGATTTAAACCAATACGATAAATCTATGCTCACATGATTTTTTCCTATGTTTGATAAAATTAATTTAAAAAATTGATATGTAAAAATGTAGAAATGTAAAAGTCTTGCATTTACCGATAGACGCTAATTGAATGTCAAAAATTACCATGCTATATCCACATCAGTTCCCTATATGTTCGGTAATACATTTTAGACAACAAGAAATAAGAAGTATGTTTATTCTTTCTTTCGTTACTATTGCGAACATAGCAATTTAGGGAATTAATTTTTGCAATTATTTTTTTGTTATAATTTATTAATTGTCATTAGCTCTTTTCGAAATCTTGATTTCAAAATCGTTGAAATGTTATAACATTTCTAGCGTAAGTTCCAACTTGGCTCTCTTCAATTTCTTCATTTACTTAATATTTTACTAATAAATAATTATTATTGAACCTCGATTTTTCCAAAATTGATAATATTTTTTGAAGTTGAAGTTTTCATTTTATCAAATATTGATAGGCAAAGTCTCTCAGTGTAAGATATTCCAGAGTATTTGGAAACTGCGTCCTGGGATATTTTTAGCACATTTCAGTAAAATAAATCTTTATTTACTCGCTGGTACCTACCACGAATTTTTATTCGTCCTTGACCACAGTGTAATCACCATCAGTTTTGAGCTAGAATTAAAAGACAATGTTGAGAATCTGGAAAGATCTTATGCAAGCTTCGATTTTATGTGATGTTTACAAATTACATTTTGACACCAAATAAATAAGACTTTAATTGAGGGGCACTTTAGCATTTCGTTATTTTGCTAAATCGATGAAAATGAGAAATAATAATCCCTGAAAAGATGCAGTTTTGAACAGATCCAAAATAATCTAAATCAAGACTTTTGCAGAACTATTTCTGTATAAGTTAAATAAAAAATTTATTAAAGTGCAAGAATTTATTACATCCTTATCAGAAAGCGATTTCATTGTACTCTATTTAAAATAGCAAATTTTTTCGGAACTAAACTTATACCTGGTAGAAGTCGTAACACCTGAATCATATTTAGAATATTTCAAATAAAGACATGAGTTAATCTAGAAAGATCTGATCAGATACGTATGAAACTAATTCTACGTATATCCTAGTTGATGGATCACTAAATTGTAAACGTAACAATAAAGATATAAGTTTAACCTGACCCTAGTAGTAAATGACGTCCAATGGAGTAAAGTAATAGGGTCCAGAAAATATCGCCATAAACTGGCCTCGTTTTCTACTAGGGTCTAATCGCAGTTTTATATTATTTCGAATATCGGCCCATTCTTTAACAGTTTAAATATTCTAGCACGTAAAAAATGTAGTGAGAAACTAACAGTTTTCTGTCACCATGGAAGGTATACTCCGTCATTTGATTCTATATTCACTTCCAACCAAACAATCTGAACTTGTAAACGGGTCGCACCTTCGAAGAAAAGCAAGTGAATCATTGCCGTAATAATCAAGAAGTACTATGCATCCCCGTTTCTGCAAACGATACTGAAACCTCGACTCGAAGAGTCTCGTACAGACGCTCTTCTAACCAAGACTTTCGCCACTGAAATAAGAAACCTTCGAGTGACACGTATGCGTCTCGCACGAATATCCTTTTGTTCATCGTCAATAAAGCAGGAATCCTTGCTAAGAGCAGCGATTTCAGACGATGGAAAATATGGGAATATGGAAAAGGGTCGAGCTGCGCTACGACGCCTGTGATTCGCAAATCGGCCATATTTGAAAATAACGAGATGAATCATTACTCCAACAATCGGTGTAAAATTGGCGCGACATTTACAATTAAGAATGCTGACGTGTCACTTGGGCGCGGTCCATCATTCCATTACAAGAATCAATTATCGAGTTATGTCTTGAAAGTAATATTTTATAATTTTAGAGAAGGCAATCGTTAATATTCAGAAAGAAGTCGACGCCAAGACAGCTTGTTGATTGTGATGTGACTGCCGTGGAGTCGTTGGCGTTGTCTTGTTGACGCAAACTAGTATTTAGTCAGAAGTACAATTAGTTAAATTTACTTAAAAATAGGTGCGAATAGTAAAAATCCAAGATAATTATGACGTGGTAGGAAACGGAATTCAATTAATAATCTATAATTAAGATAAACCAAATAAAGGCGGCATGAAAAGGATCGAAATTTAAAAATGAATGAAATGGACTGAAACAATGCTATAACAAAGGAATAATGCAGTGCTGAAGTTATAAAAAGAAATAAAGAATAAAATTAAACAAAACGTAAGCAAGTAATAATTAAAGTTTAAATTCGAACTTGGATAAGGAAATGATCCAGTTGCATGGACCTCGATGCTGGTGATGTAAACAAACCGTATTTAGGTAGTTGCAGTTCTAACGTTTCTCATTGCCTGTAGTGTGATCTCGTGCTTATAATATATCTGACTAGCGTGACAGATCTAACAGTATATATCTGCCTCCGTGCTGTAAGCATTGAGGATAGGAAGACACGGGGGGGGGGGGGGTTATAGAATGCCGCACACCGGTAGGCCGAAGTGTGTTCCGACACTGAGCACAATTTTCCCTCTGAATGGAATTGCTCCCACGAAACTTACGGATCTTTCGTCTAGCCGAAAAATCTGATTTTTAAGTACCATTTACCGTGCCTGACTTGCTCCGTTAGCATTTTGAACCGGATCGTTTGCTTCAGCGGATATCATTCATATGCTCGTTTTTAACGTCACGTAAGAATTCATTGATGTATTCATGCACAATTGTATATTGAATTGCTACATATTGCTAACCGTACTTTCTATAGTGATGTAATTACGCGTTAAATCAGACATTTGATTCGATATTTAAAAAATGATCGATATTGAAATGGTTTATTGTTGAATAATCGATAAATTGGCCGTACACGAAAATATCAACGGTTTCCATTTAATTACCATTTGTCAAATCTACTTTCCCGTTTAATAACGTGCTTTAAGTTGAATTTAGGTTATTACGTTGGATAATCAATAGTGACAACGTCTTACAAATTGTTCAATTTGTTTTCAGAGTGATTTTTATCTGCCTCCGAGGTCGACATGGTCCAGGGTACCGTCGCAATATTCAAAATCCCACAAGGGCAGCTCATCATGGAAAGTCGGAAGCGCGATGTTAATCATCATTGCGATGCTCGTGCTGGTAGCTGTTCTTGCTATTGCGGGATTGGCGTTGTGGATGGGAGGTTCGTTAGACTAATTAGCTTCTTCTAGCACTTTTTTATTAAAGCATACGCAGAAATTAAACGTGAATTATAATTGCTAAGCATCATATGAAGACTTAAAAACATCTACTTTTTATCGCAGTCAATTCTCTATTATTTTTCAAGCTATTGATTTTTATTAAAGTATCGAAGCATATTTCATTGAATTTAAACGATTTTATTAATTTGCAGCGCTTCGGACTGAACCAAAAAATGGTAAGCTAAATTGTCAAATTTTAATGATTAATAATAATCAATGAACAAAGGCCAATAAATTATTAAAATATTCCATTTTTCCTGTGGTGACGTAGCCATTGTAGGTTTTTCATGCAGCTTCAGGGTAACCAAGGGAGAAAAATACAATCCAATGCTAAAACTTAATGTAAGCAATGTTTTTCGGGAGAGAGAACGAAAGTACAAAAATATTGTACGTATCCAACTTCTTTTAGATTCGAATGTAGACATTTATTTCTATTGTAAATTATAAACTTCTTCTTTTTCTTTTCTGTACAGTTCGAACTACTATTTAGGCGAAGTATTCTTGGTCCATCGTATACGCAAACCATTATCGACAAGTTTGAGAATGGGACACTTAAAGTATTTTTTAGATTATATTTAGATAGAAGGAAGGTTCCTAGATCGATAACAAACATTGAAGAGATGATCATAGATATCATAGTGAAAGAGACCTATTCCATAAATAGCCTTTTCAAGGACTTAGAAATAGACTTAACTAGTATTGCGGTAAAAAGTGAGTGAACCACTTTTGTTTAGTCCTCTAAAAGTGTTTTCGCGAATCAATGATGTAAATAACGAAAATAATTTCAGAATTAGGCTCGGATACTTCTAGTAATCAAAGGACGCCGGTGTCGAGTCAACAGAGGAATACAATGATAACAAAAAATGGTATCCTACGGCCGCATAGAAACAGCTCGCTAATTACAAGTCCGAAAACGAAATCGAAAACAGTCAAGCCCGAGATGGCGGATGATGCGGACATTGACTTCAGCAACATTCCAACGATTCAGGGAACGTACACCGCAACTAAATTAAACGCAAGCGGCTCGTCGACATTAAGAGAAATAGCCACGACATTAGCTCCAAAAGTGATTTTAACTACGTCCCCTCAAGTACATCAAATGGCCGCAGCAATAGCCGGGACCGGTGACAAGAATACAAAAGTAGATGCGTCGACAAAATCCAAAACACCGGGTCACTCGACGACTACTGATTCGTCAAAAGACCTGTTCAAGGATTTTCACAAACCACATTTTGAAACGTCACCTTGGAAGCCGATTGTACCTTCCTTCATGAATACAGAAGTGAAATTATTACCGGACGCAACGCATGCGACAATCCAGGATCCAAGTGCTCAAAAACCCATAGATCCCACGGAGCCATCGCATCACATGTTACCGATTATGCCGCTGGCTCCTATGAGCACTTTAGACTCGGATGATACGAGTTTTCCACGGGATAGGATCGTTCCACAAGAGATGCCCGCCCCAGTTCGCATCAATGACAAATTTAAAAACACAATACCTGGAGTGCTCGACGAAAGTGACGAGCGAAAAAGACCGGAACTTGAAGTTTCCGGACAATTACCTCCGGAAACATATGAATTGCGCGTTAAAACTTCTTCCGGTACATCGGAACCCTTGATAAATCCAACCAATCAGCCCGACTTGAAGTACACGGAATCAATTCCTTTGAACCCGCAATCCGATTCTTCGATTTTTAAAGAAGGGCGACCCACCGGCTTATCCGGAATTGGAGTTGCAGAGCCAGTATTGGACCAAGATGTCGAACTCGAGGGTAGAAATCGTTTTTCCGACATTTCAGCGGAAGTAGATCCCACGGGAGAAGTCGGATCACCGAGTGAAATAGTTGAAAAAATCGCCCAACAACCTGTTTATACTAGCTACAAAACACCGGACTTAAATGGAGGATCGAAACCAATTTTAGTCCGACCTTTGGGTATTTTAAAGCCTTTTAGACATACTATTCCGGTGGACAAAATTACATCGGTAAAAGAATCACATGAACACATTCAAAATACTAAACTACCTTCAACGAAACCAGTAGCCCCTTTAAATCTTGAAAGAATAGTTGAAATCGAAACGCGCATCGAAGATATAACAGAAGCGCCAAAAGTTAGTGTCACAACAATCCGCAACGAAAAACCGACATTAAGAACGACAGAAACGTATCAGGAAGTATTTCGTCATAAAACTGATGACGACGTAGATCATTCAAATTTATCGACGAATTCGACATTTATTGAGGTTGACACGGTGAAACATGAACCTGAAAATTCGACAAGTTATAGTCAGGACTTGTTGTTGTATACCGATGAACAAAGTCAGCGAAAGAATGACAGTCGTTCGGAGAGTACTCAAGAAATTACGAGAAAAATATACAACGATACTCTGAAAGCCAATGTTGTCATCGACCTCGTTACGTTGACACCTGCTAAAAGCAACACTGGTATTGGTAGGCCGATAAGGCCGCGACCAAAATTAGAAGTTGAAAAATCAAATAAGACTCTGGAGAAGAATGCTGTGCCTAAAGACACCACCAGTAATAATACGACGTTAATCGAAAACCTCTTTGGAGTCCAAGGAGCAGATTTAAACAAGTCAATGACATCAATTGATCAGCAACGCGATCTTGATGAACATCCAGAAGTCGACAAGAGTAACGTCGAACAGATAATTGAAGTAGTTACCTCCATAAGCACAAAAATTTCTTCGAGCATTAACGGAGAAAATGTCATATTGAAGCTGATAGTCTCAAATTCAAGTTCTCCTCACCTCGAACAAGAAAAGATCGAATCGGTTCACGAAGACGACATTGAAGCAATTTTTCCAACAGAGCAAGTTCAAGCATGGACGGAACAATCGACGAAATTGCAACAGGACATGCAGACGTCGGATAGGAAAATTTCCACATTTGATCAAAATCGATTTCTAGAGAAATTAAGGCAATTCGCTGCCGTGAGAACTGATAACGATACTAGCCCAAATCAACCAAAAGTAGTCGTCGAATACGTTACATCAAGACCGGTAGCCGTAACACCACTTTTCCAAAATCTGGAAAAATTAGAAAAGCTGGCGACCGTTTCTGTTGGAAACGAAGCGTTTTCGCAACACAATATCACACCGGCATTTACTCTAAGTCGAGATGGAGTCAAGGTAATGACAAAAACTTTGACCAGAGCCGACGATCGAATTCAAAAAACAGTACCGACTACAGAAATAAGTCGCATACACGTTAAAGGTAATCAGCTATTCTAGTGCTATTAAATTAAAGCGTATGGGTGCATTTGCGTAGATAGAATATTTAAAAATTGAAGTTAGTTCTCGGCCTCGTGTGATATATAAAGTGCAAAACAGAACGTAGCATATATTAAATTAAACCTTCATTCTTTCAGAGAAATGCCATGGATTCCAATGTAACGATGGAAAATGTTTACCTTTAAGTGGTAGATGCAATATGTTGGGCGAATGTGCAAATTCAGAAGATGAATCAAATTGCACTTGTGCCGACTTTCTTAGAGCGCAATTGCTCGACGAAAAAATTTGCGATGGGGTTACGGATTGTTGGGATTACTCCGATGAAGTCGGTTGCGGTAATAGCATATAAATTATGTATCTTATAGTTTAGTATTTTATCAAATTGTTGCCACTCTACATTAATTCGAATTGTAACGCGATGCAAGGGTTAGATTTTCAAAGGAATCAAACTATTGGTAAAATAACAAAAATCGAATGCAACTGAAGAAAAAATAACAAATTAAGAATTCTATCGCACTTACAGAATGGTGTAGAGAGGGCCAATTTGTCTGCGGAAGCAGCCAATCTTGCATCGATCAATTGAAAGTCTGCGACGGTAACCGTGACTGTCCTTCTGGTGAAGACGAAAAAAAGTGTGCTGCTTTAATAGAAGATGATGTAAAACATACTGAATCATCGCAAGATCGTTCCAAGTTTGACGAACGCCAATCCGCGAACCGAAGAATATTTGATGAAGTGGAAAAGGGGGCATTAGTCAATGATCAAAGTGCTGTCGGAACGCACCACGTGAAAAATTCTAAATTACCAGATAGTCCAAACGAGAGTTTCATCGTTTCTGAAATATCAAACAGGACGGGCTCTTCGGATAAAAAGAACAGGACTATTGCAGTATCCGGTCGAGAAATTTCGTCGAAAGTGAAAAACAATATGTTACAAACCAATTCGTTCCTAAATGGCGTTGAAAGCAAAAGTTCCTATAAGAATTACGGCTCTCGTGAAGTTAATCAGTACAATGATAAAGGCTATTTGAATGTGCGAAAAAACGGCAAATGGGGAAAGCTTTGTTTGAGCGCAACGAATAATCTATTACGACAACATCAAGCTGTTTGGTCGATCGAGGATCTAGGAAGAGCTGTCTGCAAAGCCATCACATACCAGTAAGTTCGAAAGCGAAAATAAGTTCCGTTCTCAATCTCTTAACTAACGTATACAGTCATTTATATGCTCATATATACTAATCAAATTCATTCTGAAATTAAAAAACTCTAGGTAAAATTGTTTTTTTTATGATATCTGCAGAGATTACGAACGAATTGAAGCTGTGCAAGAGGAAAAACAAGTGCCCGATCAGCTTTACTACAGTTTAGCGTTTAACGATAAATCGACCGATCGAGTCAGTCTCGGGTTCAAAGTAACCGACTGTCCGAATGGACAGGTTCTCAAGGTGAAGTGCAAGAATCTGGAGTGTGGTATCAGAACGCAAGCGCCGTCTCAAGCCAGGTACAAAAAAACTACATTCATTCGCTTGACTTAATCAAGCTAACATTAGCAATTTGCTAATTTTACATTTCCCATACTTCTTGCGGTAACTTTTTTCAAATCAATTAGAATAAAAATGAATGTACAAAGTTATAAAGATTTGAGGCATTGAAATTCTTGAAGATTTCGGAGCGAAACGTAAATAAAGGCATTTAATGATTTTCAATTATATATTATATGTAATTATTAACTGAAAAATCGAACGTCCATATTTGAGGAATTGTGCATGTCATAGATGCTAAATAAATGCATTGTGTGTTTTATTTTTATTTCACCTTTTTTTTACGGAAGAAACAATAAAGGGAAAAACCCTAGACCGATATTAAAGTTGTGAAATTTGTTATCATTTGAAAATTATTTCATGAGCACATACTGCGAGTCTAAATTTTCGCTTTAACCTTATTAATTCCAAGATAATTAGTGAACGGTTCGAACGACGTCGATGCGACACGTGTCTGATATTAGTGAAAAAGAACGAATAATTTACCATTACTTAACATTTGAACTTTATGGGTGATAAACATGATTGTCGTTCTTGCGTTGTTAATTATAATAATAACATCTAAGC
This sequence comes from Trichopria nigra, assembly GCA_030522945.1. Classification (NCBI taxonomy): domain Eukaryota; kingdom Metazoa; phylum Arthropoda; class Insecta; order Hymenoptera; family Diapriidae; genus Trichopria; species Trichopria nigra. The sequence goes on along the minus strand of JAPYZR010000245.1, from coordinate 9,617 downwards.
GGGGACATTAAAGAAGATGGCCTCCTTCTCGTCGTTCTAGGATCGTTGGCGGTGGCAGTTCTTCAGCAGGCAGTTGGCCTTGGCAAGTAGCTCTCTATAAAGAAGGAGATTACCAGTGCGGTGGAGCTTTAATCAGCGATCAATGGGTCGTATCAGCCGCTCATTGTTTCTATCGGTAATGCCTTAAATTTACTGAAATAAACGACGAATCAGCTTAAAATTATATTGATTTTACTCAAATAAATTTGCGATTGTGGAAACGAGAATTTAATTAGAATCTTGTCTATTTATTGCATAAGTTGATATTGTTTACCTCTTACGTTACAATTACATATGCAAAAGTTTAAGCATGCTAAGATGTCCAATAGACCTCGTAGTAAATTTCGTAGCACGTTATACTAATGGCTACATTTATATACAGCGCACATGACGAACATTGGGTCGCAAGAATCGGATCGACCCGACGAACAAGTTTTCCAAGTCCCCACGAACAAGTCCTCAGGGTCGATTACATGGTTCTGCATCCAGATTACGTAGATAATGGTTTTATCAACGACATCGCTGTCCTAAGACTTGAAAAACCGGTAACGTTCAACGACTACGTAAGACCAATATGTCTTCCCGATGCAGAACCCAAGAGTGGGACCATCTGCACAGTCACCGGTTGGGGGCAACTTTTCGAAATTGCTCGAATTTTCCGTAAGCAAATTCACTTCACATATAGAATGAACATTAAATTTGTACCATGCTAAACGTTTTGTTATTTCAGCCGATACTTTGCAAGAGGTCGAACTTCCGGTGATATCAACAGAAGAGTGTCGGCGGAAAACTTTATTCCTTCCGCTTTACAGAATAACTTCCGGCATGCTGTGTGCTGGATTAAAGGATGGTGGCCGGGACGCCTGTCTGGGTGACAGCGGAGGGCCACTTGTTTGCTCGGAAACTGCCAACAAATATACATTACATGGTAAATACTATCTTGTTCTATGGGGGACAAAGAATGGGGAAATGTAAAATTATAAGTTCAAGGCATGTAATGATTTCATGCATGTAGAAAGAAGTTTATAATAATTATAACTTTTTATACCACGAATTTCGAAACTTGACGAATGTTCAGTTCTTAATCACCATTTCATCTAATAATTTTATTAAGGCTGTAATCAAATTTTAAAAATCTAATAAAAATTTAGGGATAACCTCGAATGGCTATGGATGCGCGAGACCCGGAAGGCCAGGTGTTTATACAAAGGTTTATCATTATCTTGGGTGGATCGAACGGATAACATCACGAAAAGACATCCCATCAACGGTGACGACATGCAAAGGACACCGATGTCCCCTCGGTGAATGCCTGCCAAAATCACGGGTCTGCAATGGTTTTCTCGAATGCTCGGACGGAAGTGACGAACGGAACTGCACGAGGCGGACACGATAACGACAAGACTGATTCTTCTAAATAGGCTTATCTATATAGGGCTTAAGAGAATATAAAGTTCATAAGATTATGGCACAAAAATGGCTCTTTTTTGTAGGGCGGGATAAAATTCACGCGTTCGACCCCTTCAATTTAAAGAAAAACACAGTTTTTCTACTTTGAGTTGCACATATATTACTTTGAATGTTTACAAAAAGTAAATATTTACCAAAAGTATACCGCCCCGCTTTGCAGACAAGATAGTTTTGCCATTTTCGTGCCTTTATCTTATATGAAACGTCATATGCACTGTGGGGGAAGTGATTTTAAACAACTATATAAAATAATGTTTGTATAGTGCTTATCCTTATCACCAATGTGCTTTTAGTGCTGAATGGCTATTTCTACAAAGACTATAATGCTCATTGCAAACAAAAAATCCTTTTCTCCCCCCTTAGTGCATATATTTTTTCGGTGTAATTTTACAAATGCCGGTCACGACATTTCGTAAGAACGAAAAAACTGTAGAAACCATCGATATTAAATTACGGTGATAATTATAAAAAAGGCATTTCATCATTTTTGTACATTATTCGCGCATTTATACACTCGGTTCATATCAAACCACGAACAATTTACTATTACGATGTAATCGGATGATGCTCAGTGCAAACAAAAGTCGCTAATATACTTGTGAAATAGTTAATTTCACAATTTGGACTATGCGACGAAGCACGTATATAAGTAGTGATTACTAAAATAAAATGTTTATATATTTCATAAAGTAATAGAATATTCCATTTGTACAGTTAAATTTGGTGCATATCTTCTGAGTGTTATGTAATTTAATTAAGGTATAATTTAATTACTTGTATATCACGTGAAATAAACTTCATTTGTTATTTAAAAGAGATCGCATATATCGCCCCATACTATATATAAGTAATAATCACATGAATATATGGTGGCAATATAAAATGTGGCGGAATCCACTTTAATAAAATTACTCCAAAATCGCAGTAATATTAGAGCATTATGTACCTACATTGCTGCAATGACATTTCAATATAAGTGCAATATTACTGTAATATTCCAAAAATATTTCTACTGTGTCCTAATAAGGATACATATATATATATATATTTAGCAGTTAAAGTTAACAAAATGTCCCTTTTAAAGCCACGGATATCTAGTATATAACATGGTTTATTTATAAGATATTTTATAAGATTAGTTTGACTCGTAATAAATCAAGGCTGTGAAGTTTTGTAGTCAAAGATTCGGAACAAACAGTTTCTTGGTCACTGATAATTCGACGTGACGGAAATTTTCCCTAACGAACCTCGACTATCCTATTCAGACGTTTATAAGATAACCTCTATATGAACCTCGACGTCTTTCTCAGACGTTCAAAGTTCGGTGATAGACCTCGACCGTCTATTTAAACGTTCAATTCCGGAACCTCGACCGTTTTTGAACGAGAATGACCAACTGTAAAGAAAATTCTATAGATCAAAATATACGATCGAACGATCTTAAGAGTTGAGAACTCTGCACGATGTACGAGATGTGGAATTCACTATACCTATCCGCTGACACATTTTTCTAAGTTTTTTTATGAGGTTCTCTGTTAGACCTTTTATATGGGGCATTATACGTGAAATAATGTCCCAAAAGCCAAAAAATCGGTATCTCGGATCAATAACGTAAAACTTTATTTATTCTATTTATGCATGTCATAAATAAAATGTTGGTCTAGGTGATTCTAATTGATTTTTCGATGTTCTTTCGATTGGTGAATTGTATTTTGCAAAATTTTCATAATTTGACCTTGATTTCGCGAAATTTCGCGAAATAATTCTGAAATTTTCTCTAAAAAGTATCCTTTTTTTGTTTACATAAGTGATTCCAAATGAAAGATCAGGTTTTTTTCTATCGATATACCAAATTTCAGAATGCCGTTTTTTATTTATTTTAAAGATATTAAACAAAATGCGGCACGCCGCGACCTTATCGGGACGCGACACTACCCTTATATTACCGTGATGGCTGTTTAGAGCAGTAACATTTAAATATAATTATCTTTTTTTAATATATTCGCAATTCGCAAACTATTCGCAAACGATTAAACCTAGTCGCAATGAAGTAGCAAATGTTTAAAGAAATTTTAACTTTTTAATGCCAATATCGGTATATCTATAGTAAATTTTGCCGGAACGAGAAATGCTTCATTTCAACGTTATTACTCAATATTTTGACAAAATGCGAGTATATTCGCAAACGATTAGTGGTATATTAAAGTAATTACGATTTTCAAATTTACGCATCCTGAAGTTATTACTATAGGACGATCCGCGTGCCCGTGGCACCAGCCAGGAACAACGTATTTTTCGTTTTTTTTTTTTATTAATGTACGACAAATCGGAAAAAACGTTCATAATTCGCAAAAATATAAGGTATGGAAATAAGATTTATATCGACTAATTCAATAGTAAATGCCCAGATAGCAAAGCAACATGTAAGTCCGCAATTTTCCGACAATACACCGCGGCAAATTGTGGAAAATATGCCGTTTTCGGCACGACAAACATATATATATATATATATATATAGGTTACATTTTAGTAGTAATCACACGATAATGAGGACCATGAGGACCCCAGAGGACCCGATCTCCTGAAATGTATATACATTTCAATATGGTGACTTCATTCGGAATCGTTCTTTCGAAGCGGTACATAGATATACAGGTGCGTTAATCGTCAGAAAGGACGATGCCAGCGCCGACAAACGCCGTGATTAGACCCTGTACTTTAGGGTTACTATAGTTGTGCACGGAGAAAACCGGTGAAAATTGTTCTCCGTGATACATGAATCGATTGCTCATCGAATGCTCATTATGCCTCTATTTTGTATTTTTAATGAGGAATCCTTATTATTTTTGAGTTAATTAAGAAAAAAGTTTCGACCTACCGTTGCAAGCTCAAATAGCAAATAAAGGACCATCTACAATAGGATATCGTTACGTACTTTACGTAAATCCATAATATTCGTAACGCAAAGTTCGTAACATTGAACTTTTTTTTATGTATTTTACGTATCTATTACGTACATTGTAGTGGGAGTCGAGAGTGGGAAAGAAGAGGTTAATTCAAATAAACAAAATACAATATAATATAATATAATATAATAATGCATTTTACGGATGAAAATTTAATTGTACTTGCGGAAAGTAATCCACATCTGTACGTTACAATATTTACGTTTTTTCTTTTTTATTTTCTTCAATAATTGCAGAGCAATTACAGACAGACTGAGGGATACCAGAGCCGACCTGGTTCGCCGAATATCCATTTATCGTTGTTTGATTGTAAATGACAAACTTATGTTTACATACATAGAAGCCTAACCAACAAAATGCAAAATAATGGAGTAATGTATATATGTCGCATTGTTGGAGTTCATTTGTTTTCCTTATAGCATATAGCGTTCCAAGAACTACATTAGTTTCAACGAGTTTCGTTATTATTGTTATTGTAAACGAAGGCACCCGCCAGGATCCAGGACATCCATTGTAGACTATATATAGGAGGACTTTTCGGATTTTACGTAACTATTACGCTTTTTATATACGCATCTCCATTGGACCTACTGCGCCTTATAACGCTCTTAATCGACGTATTTCTGTACTTTTTCGTAGTTAATTCGACATTATCGAATTAACTACGAAATCATAACAAGCTCATCGCTTGCTATTTATGAATATAGCCAAACTCTTATTTTTTATTGTTTAAAAGAAATAAACTGTTTTTGAGCATATATTGCGTTCAAAGTTTCTAGGAGACAGCCGCTTCGCGTGCATGCGCGAAAAATTTACTAAATATCGCAAGCCACCACTGATGTATATATACAGGGTGTACACCACAGAATAATAACTAATTATGTTCGGACGTATGTATCATGTACACCCTGTATATGCATGGATAGGGCATTGGCCTATATAGGACATCCAATTCTTTTTAGTTCTTTTTCGTTTACTGAGTCGACTGAGTCTGAGCTGTATATGTCGCCTGTATATGTACTTTCGGACTTCGGTATCACATTATATATAAGTATATAGGGACACATTAGGAATAGCATGGGAATTGAACAGTCGTCACTCAGGCCTGCGCACTGCGCTTATAGGACATAGCGCGCATGACGGCAGCACTGATATGTATGTATTATACATATCAGTGGACGGCAGCTTTCATTTCTCATAGGTAATTGTTCTATGGTTTCCTACCACTGTTGTAAAAACCGATCGCGTGTCGGTTGAATGATTCGAGAAAACTCGCATCTCGTAAGACGCCGGTCTTTTGCATACGCCATTACCGCCGAGTACTTATCGTACGTATATACGCAGCTCTTTACGTGATTTGATTGATCACTGTTAATTTGGGAATTGCTCAAATTTTTCTGTATATATTATATATTTGCGAATAACATCCGAAAAGTGCACATGTTTTTTTTTTGTTTTTAACTGTTCTGCTAATTAAAATTGCTCAATTTTTTGTTTAAAACAAATAACTCCAAAACTTAACAATCATAACTTTCTAGATTTTACACAAATTATAATCATGACTGAAGAAAAGCCACCAGCAGGTTGGGAAAAACGTCTCAGCCGTTCAACTGGTACGTATTTATTGCTTGCATGTGAAATGTGCATTCTTAACCCTTACAATTTTTATTATTGTTAATAGGCCAACACTATTATTTGAACATATACACAAAGGAAAGTCAATGGGATTGGCCAGATAAACCAGCTGATCCAAATGCAGGGAATGGTAAAGAGGAAGGTCCAGATGAAGTTCAATGCTCACATATTCTTGTTAAGCATGTCGGTTCTCGAAGGCCATCTTCATGGAGAGAAGAAACTATTACAAGATCGAAATCAGAAGCCGTTGACCTAATCAATTGTGAGTTCAGAATTAAGTTTCCTTTTTTTCATAAAATGCCAAAAGTGCATTCAAATGTCAATCATTTCTTTATTTGCATAACATACATTTGACAATTAAATTTTTTTTACAGCTTATAGAGAACAGATTGAATCAGAAAAGGTGACATTGGCTTCATTGGCTTCTAAATACAGCGATTGTAGTTCTGCTAAACGAGGTGGGGATTTAGGTCCATTCAGTCGAGGCGCTATGCAAAAACCATTTGAAGATGCTGCATTTGCCCTGAAAGTTGGCGAACTTTCTCAACCCATCCATACGGATAGTGGAGTTCACATTATTCAACGAACCGCTTGAAAATTCTTTCTAATTAAATCAACAATTAACATTTCGAATACTTCCTTTAGGATGCTTTAAAAAGCATCTGAAAAAATACTATTCGATAAATGACAAATGAAGATGTCTTCGTTCACTTAGAACTTATTTTGTTGTGTTCTTTGATCAACAGTGACTCATGCTGAACTGGAGATATTGCTGTCGTATATTTCCTTCTCAGCGGTCAGTTGGATTTATGCACTTCCAATTGGTATGATGGTTAGGTAACTGTTTTTTGTGAAATAACGTACAATCTAGTTACGAAATATGTAATCACAAAATATTTATTTTTCAAGTTTGTCACTTTTTAACAGTAACATTCACATCTGTGTATGCAAATTCGTGATAAATATAACATTACATTGTGGTAATGACATTTATTTAACATTTTGTCTACTTTAATGGAAGCGGAACATAAATTTGCATATGTATATTTATTGATTTTTTTTTATACCTACATTTAAATGGTGTTCAGTTGAAGAGTATTGTGTGCAACAAATCATAAATCATAGCTTAGAGGTTTACAGTTATAATATCGTTTTTGATTTAATAATAACTGAAATTTCTACGTTTACCTTAGAAATAAAATTTAAAAAACCGAATTTTTGTCTTAAATGACTTTTATTGATATGAAACCATTGTCATTATTTAATGTTACATGTAATTTGTTTAAATATCTAGAAAATCAATTAACTTCAAAATAAATTAATTTTATAATTCAAATTTTAAACAGTATTAAATCAATTGTTTTAATAAAATTAATAAATTATTTAGAATTTAAAAAATGTATACATTTATTAAGTTTGTATGAAATACTATAAAATGCAAATAAGAGTTATTTGGCTGTAATTCTGAATACAGTTGGTATTCTTCGTGACATCAGGAAAACAGTGTATACTCTATAAATATGTATACATAATTAATGCAGGAAAGCCGAAAGTCGCTCAAAGTTCAGCATCAAGAAGTATTATTACTATTATATTATCATTATATTAGTATATTAAAACAAAAGATACAATTTATTTGCCAAGTTGAACATTTTATATGTGAGTTGTTTTTGTATTTTGTTGAGGCTCTGAGATTCTTATGTAATCTCGAACGAAGGAAATTCTATAAGGTGAGCGAAAATAACTGCAGGAAATGATACGAAAACTTTAATTTTTCAGTCCTTTTCCTACAGTTTCTTATATCAAAGTCGATTATTCCCTATTCACTGGTTTGAATTTGATAGCAAGTTGGAATAACAAACCTTTAGCCCGACTTCTTAATTGTACCATGAGTAAAAAAGGCCATTACAGTTCAAATCTAAAAAAAGTGTTGACATAAATGTCAAACACTTTTTTATATAGCCCAACGTTTCGACCAACTGTAGGTCTTCATCAGGGGCATTTCGTATGAGTCGGAATATTATAAGACTGATGTCATTTATGTCAACACTTTTTTTAGATTTGAACTGCAATGGCCTTTTTTACGCAAATGAAATAATAAAATGACTATTTTGCATATTAAATGTAATGGACACTGTTTTTCTTTCAGGCTCGTCATTTTTTAAAATAAATATAATAAATAAATAAAAATTATAATTCTTCAAAAACTTGATTTTAGCTGCAAATAATCAATTCTTATAGTTGGTGTGAAAAAATACTCCACCAAATCCCCAATGAAAATGTTAAGAAAATTATGTCACCATGAGGGATGCAATCAAAATTCATGTCTGAATTTGGGGACATTGCCCTTCATCCTCCGCCACCATCCCTGACCATCCCCCACGAGAGAGCTCCGCCCCTTGAACCCTTGATATAACCGTCGATTTTGCAAATCGAACTTCGATACGGTTTTGTTTCATTTTTGTCGCTAAAAGGCTCCACTCGCTCACAATTAAGCTTATTATTTTGCAGCTTCGCAGCGGCCCCCTTTTTTCTCGTTATGACAGTGAAACTGTCACCCTAAAGGGATGCAGTACAAATGTTCGAATTGCCAAATGTTCGAACGCCTATTTCTCTATTCGAGGAGTACACGTTCGAACCCTTTCTATTCGAGGAGTACACGTTCGAACCCTTTCGAGCATGTGGTACATTCGGGAAATAGGCGTTCGAACATTTAGTCATTCGAACATTTGTACTGCATCCCCCTAAAGTATAAGCACCCAAAACTCTCCGCGACAGGGACGAATAGGACATGGGCGACACCGGGGGCCCTGCATCGGAAAACACGATTATACGCTCAATAAATTAATAACATGTTAAGGATTGACTATATCAACATACAAGTGCCAACATACATTGTGACCGGGTTGGGACGACACGCCAACCCGTGCCGTATCTAAAAAGGGGGAACAGAAAAAGAAAAAAACGCCAAAATAATAGAAAATAAAATATTTATTAAAAGAAAAAATTTAAAGGGGACGCTCGCTAAAGTTGTATGCACACTTACGATTATCGCTGTTACACTAGATATCTCCGGAAAATCTTGCTTTACAATAAAGCTACACCCGTAGGTATTCCTTGACACAAAAAACTGATTAATTGCGGAGGGAGACTGCGTTGGCTGATCGATAGTTCGTCGGCTTCGAGATTAAAATTGAAAAATTCTTTCTTCTGACGCTCGTCGCCTTTCCGCCTAATTACGAAATTAGGAATCCTGGAAGAAAGGGGGGAAAATCGAGGGACGGGGAAATCAAAATATTGGGGGGAACCTTTGGACATTATGACTAGACTCTTATTTGAACGGCCCTGTAAACGGAAACGTATTGAAAGTTAAAAATACGAATTAAAACGAATTAAAACGAATTAAATTGAATTAAAATGCATTAAAACGACGGAAAATGAATTCACTTAATGCGTACATGAATTCATTCCAATTCGTATTTTTAATTTTCAATACGTTTTCGTTTA
>JAPYZR010000244.1:0-38966 GCA_030522945.1 Trichopria nigra | reverse complement strand
TCACAATCACTGTTATGTAACTGTGACAATTTTGAGGCGACATTTTAATGTAACTGTTACATAACTGTGACATAACTTCTGTGATTGTTTGCTGGGATTAAAATCATGCAATGCAGATGGTCAAAGATCCATTACCATCTTCCGTATATGTATTTTCCGTATATATATGATACAGAAACCAGGAAGAAATTGAAATGAGCGAAAGACATTCTTCTATATACAATATATACAGTTGCGTAAATCCATCAGAACGTATGATTATCGTCATTTTATAAACCAGGTTTAGAACATTGAATTTCCTTAAAGAACGAGGAAGTAGTGGGCAATTTATCGATATACGGGATATTTTTTGTTGGCCGGTACAGGACTCATAAAAATAAATTCGTATAAATAGGTTTGTTTTATGTGAATCGAGAGGACGGAACGGTTGTCGTTAATGGATAGCTTGCCTTCGATAAATCGTCGATGTCGAGAACAGCTACGGCATTGCAGCAGCCAGGGGTCCCTTGCACTATGCATAATACATGCCCACGTGTTTTATTTATTTAGGTTATTTGCTATGCGATCGCAGAATGAGCGAGTGAGCCAGCGGCCTGGCGAAATTTTCATGCAGCAGCACAATATTTGGAAATCGAACGGCAGCCTGTTATACCGCCCTTCCATATATCCTCGCACCTTTTATAACTTTTGTTTGGTTATACCTGCCAATAATCGCCGGCTCGATTTAATGTTGCCAGGAGAAATCTGCATTTATAGTCGCGCATGATCAAAGCGCGTGAAATTGCATCGTACAATTATTAAATGCTTATATTTGCAGAACGTAAGACAAACATCCCATTTTCGCCTCGAGTTGGAATTTCGAAGAGCTGCGTTTAAGTTCTCTCGCACGTGAGAATTGATAATGTTTACGTAGGAGTTAACGCGAGCGAAACGAGAAGTATAAGGTCGCGATTTATTCATTTTTGAAAATTGCCGGTATATACGCGGCTTCGCGTGAAAAATGGTGAGAAACGATCATATTGTCGTAATAAGATGGAGAGATGAAATACAAGGCAATTTATGAAAATACAACAATTTTCACTTAAATATAAGAGGATTTCATGAGTTATTAAATGTGGAACAAAAATTTATCTATTTTATTGGCAAATGTAAAGAACTAAAGAATTAACAATTTTATCAATTGGCAAGAATTAATGAAAATTAATTGAAAATAAAGTTTAACAAAAGTGAAATAGATATATTTTAATATTTAATTTACTAAAGTATTATGTTGTAATAAAATTATATAATAGAGTTAAGTAATTGTTATTGTGAATTCCGGTTATTTAAAAAAATCTAACCTATATATACGAGGCATTAATCGATCAATTGATTAGCAATTGTTAATGAAGACAAGTCAATAATAAAACAATTTTATAAAAATAGAACAAAAGTGAAAAAAATGACGAAATAGAAAACACGACGAAAGTGAAGAAATGACGAAAACGAAGAAATTAATAAAAATAATAAAAAATAGACAAACACTAATGATAAATGATTTAAAAAAAAGGAAAAAAATGAAAGAAATGACAAAAATGAAAAAAAAATTGAAGAAATAAAAATTAATAAGACTAATGATAAATGGAGAAAACTTAATGACAAATGATTAAAACAAAAATGAAAAAGTGTGACGAAAGTGAAATAAAATGATGAACGTTAAATAAAATAATGAAAGCGAAATAAAATGACGAAAGGTAAAAAATGATGAATGTGAAAGAAATTGAAGAAACACAAATTAATAAAAATAATTAAAATAAACAAAAACTATAATGAAAAATCATTTTACAATAATGAAATAAATTCTTAACAAAAAATGAAACCTTGACGAAGTTGAATAGAATGCCGAAAGTGAAAAAATTTCGAGATATAAAAATTAATAAAAATAATGAAAAATAGACAAAAACTAATGATAATTTATTTTTAAAAAATGAATAAAACGACGAAAGGGAAAAATAACAAAAAATGAAATAATGACGAAAATGAAGAAATAACAAAAGTGAACAAATTGAAGATGTAGAAATAAATTAATAAAAATAATGAAAATAGACAAAAAGTAATGAAAAATCATTTTACAATAATGATAAAAATCATTTTTAAAAATGAAACTATGAGGAAGGTAAAAGGAATGAGAAGATGAAAAAATTTCGAATAATGAAAAAGATCCGCCATTTTGAATTTCGCAATAACGGTAGACACTGAGTGCAAAATCTTATACGTTTGCTAAAAATTAATAATAATAACATGTAATTAAAAATTTTAAATTAAATAATCAATGTATCATTATATATGCATGTATATGTTCGTATTGTTTTCTGCGAGGACATTTTCTTTATCAGGTGTACTTTACCATGACGTTTGATGATGTTTGTGCAATAATAGATAAAACAGTTAAAATGTCAAATCTGTTAATAATAATAGTAAAATAATATAGACTTTAGTTTATAATCATAATCATTTCTTAATTTGAATAATTTCTGATACAGCACTATATTATGAAAATAATTTTCAATGTATATTATTTCAGAAACAATTTTTCATCTGTTGAAGCGAAACGAAGCTACTATATGTTCATTCGACATGAATATTCATGTAAGCGTACGCATTACGACAATAAACTACTGCTATTTATTCGCAAAATTGTTAAAATGAATAAAATTGTATTACAAAGCAGAATCCGGGGCTTCATCAATGTTAAAGTTCATTATAAAAATGAAAGCACAAAAGCTATATAAACGCATGTAGCGTTTTCCTGATGTAGATTGATTGCACGGCCATTGAAGTAATTACGCGTGTGCATGCGATTTGCTGGAATTATGCATCGTAAAACAAGAACAAAAATGGCAGCGAATTAAGGTAACAGTTTCTGTAAGGAAGTGTATAAAGATTTACTGACAGTCGGCGATGTATTAGCTATTTCAAAGCGTTATGGAATTAGACTGGGAAAGTTTATGCCCGGTGTGACGCTTCATATGATCGATAGCCGTGAAAAGCCTGCCTCTCGTGTTCGCACAAGATGAAGAGCTCGTGAGTTTCTTTTCTTGAAAATTGGCGTAAGATGGATCGCTGGTCGCATATAATTCACAACTGTTTATGTTGAAGTTAGACTGAAAATCAGTCATTTTTGCAATCTCAATTACGCGTGTCGCAATGCGTCGTGTTTAACGAGTCTTTTTAAATATTTTTTTCGGTCGGTATATAATTGGCTGACGTATATTTTCTGAGTCGATAAATGTCGTCTTTTACGCGAAAGAATGTAAATTGATGAAATTGCAAGTTTCGACAGTATGCATTTAAGACGTTATACTCTACCTGTCAGTAACATGTCTACGTTTTGATTAAAAATGTTTTTTCTTGTAGTTTTTTCGTTAGGCTTTTTAAATTTTTAGTATCATTTAAGAGGAAGATATAATAATGCTTTATTATTTTCAAGCTTATGATAAATATTAATTTTCCTTAAAAAAATCACTATAAGTTTCCTTAAAAATCGAGAGAGTAAGTAGTTAAAATGTAATTGTAACGCTGCGTGGTCATTATTTTATCGAGAATGTACAATAAAAGTAAGAAGGCATTTGTTTGAGATCATAAGATCACTGCGCATAAAGGTAAATCAAAAACGTAAAAATCAAAAATGGATTTTTTTTTGCAATATCTAATGTCAATTACTATTGCGTAGAAGCATCTATTTAAAGAGATTTTAACGTACCCTGACAATTTCGCAACGTTTTTTAAAGAATATACTTTACACAACGACTAAAGATTATTTTGGTCATTGTATAAAATATAGACAATAATACAATAAGAATATTAATCACTGTTTTTCCGATAATAATAAAATATAGAAGTTATAATATATATGGTATATAGACAATGTATTACGTCAGGCACGAATATTTATAGGAACAAAATCGAACCACTTTAGGCCGAACTACAGAGATAAATCACCGTGATCCAGGCAATATCTGCATTACAACTTCAAACAAATTGTAACAATTTCATTTGAACCAAAGCACTGGTGCAGCATCGAGATAATACTGTCGATAAATCATGCGTGAAATTTCAAACGAATAGTTCAGTTACATTATAATATAGTGTAAATCTACAATTATACATTAATGTGCAGACAATAATCATTGGGCAATATTATAATCGGATTTGGTTCAAGCTATAGTAATTTAATTTCTTTTTAAAAAAGAGGAAAAACATATGAAAACTCAACGCTGATTGGTAGCTTATATATAGGGGACATTCTTTTGTACTAAACTGTACACTTTTATTTTACAACATTTTTAAATCGCTTCCCAAACATGGGGAAACAATTTTTTTGTTTTAATTTTTATTTCGACGATATAGCGATGTGAAATTTTCAAGTTTTTCGGTTTATGCGAGCCTTTCCAAACGATCATACATTCGTTAGTTTTTATGGCACGACAAAAACTATTTTTTCATTTAAAAGGTAATTACTTCACGTTTTTAATGAAATTTTCTTCCTAACCTAAAAATGATAAATGACTACAATTGTTACGAATGAAATATTCAGAGTTAATTTTGACACTACTTTATGAAATTATAAAAAATACTATATAGAATTCCTCGTCAAATTAATTAAAAAAATCAATTGATGTTTTTCTATTCCTTTCAAATTTTGACTCAATTTTGAAATTGGTCAAATGCATACACGCAATCAATCAAATACATATTTACTTATTAAAAAAAACTAGTATTATTTTGCGCAACACAAACACAAACGAAACTAGTACGTAAGTTTTAAAAAATACGATGAGTTACAACTATAGATCGCAAGTCAGCAGTATTCGGATATTGTATATATATATATACATATGTGTGTATGTGTGTGTGTGTATTTTTATTATATTTTTATTATATCATTCGTATTTAGTATGAATATATATAGAATTATAAATATTAATGTATTTATGTAAAATTATATTACAATATATGTACTCATATGAAATTATTTTTATTATTATTATTAATAAAAATATCTTTATTATAATAAAGTAAAAAAAATAAACAAAAAATATCGATAACTTCTACTAAAATGTAGTTCAAGCTCTGAGTCGGTAATAGCATTCTCTACACCAAACAGTTTACCTTTTAAATTTTCTAAATAAGTTCATACTTTAATGAAAAATCCGTAAAACTAATCTCCTGAATAGAAAACCGAACTTATTTGTAAGAAATTTTCATTTAATTTTGAACATACTTCACTAAAAATTATTGTTTTCTTGTGGAATTACACATAAAAATTGTCGTTTATTTATCCGGATCTATTGGTATACTTTTGATTTTGGGATTTAACTTAGAGTGCTTGATAAATAAAAAGTAGGCAAAATGAGAAATAAACTATATGATCCTTCGTATTTCTAGAAGAAAATAATTAATTATTTACACAATTTAATTCTTTCTGTTGATTACACTAATTAACAATCATAACAGTAATTAGACAAACATCGATTAATGATTTCCTAAATAAATAAGTATCAAGAAAAATGCTAGAAAACGCGAAGACGTACAAAGTATTTTATATTTCAACTTGTAGCGTTTCATCAAATTATCATCACGTTACATTAAATTAAATGTCTTTTTGACGGCATCAGATACGCCTAAGTTAAAAGGCAGGTGACGGAAAGAAGTTACAATAAAACTTTTGCATAGCGGGTTGCAGCGATGCAGAAACCGTGTAGTATCTCCCAGGCACAAAGGAAAATGAGCATTGTTTTGTGTGCGTGAAAGGACAATGAGTGGCGAGTCAGGGGGGTAACGTTTCTTTCTCTTCCGTTTTTCATCTAGCACTTCGTGTTTCTCCCGTCCATTCGCCCGACACTGGCTAGTCCACCAAGCAGTCGAGCGTATAAAAAGCAATAAAAGCATTTCAACACTGAAAAATGTTGATTCAGTTATAGCTCATAAAAGTTTTCTTTTTTTTTTGTTTTTTTTTTTTTTGTTTTTGGAGAAACAAAACACGTGCAGTATGCAAAGTTTCAAAATATTTCAAGTTTATAAAATTGATGTAAGATTTATTTTCATGAACAAAATTTTCTGTTGTTGTATGTTCGAAACGTTTTTATAGGAATTAAAAAGTTAAGGTTTTCATTTTCGAAATTTACATTTACCTAATAGTTTTCTGGATATATTTAATATTAATAAATTTGAATAAAATAAAAGGTAACTTCTTATTGGTACGAAAGAATAAATGGTATATATCCTAAAGGTATGAAATTTGGAAGTGAGGAGATATCAGCTCTCGGAAATGGGAGCTAAGTATAATGTTCCTCTTAATTGTAAAATGAGTGTGGTCGTATGGCCAAATGAGAACTGCTCGATGCGATTACGCTTCTTGTCAGAAAAAGTGTGTGCAAATGCCCTGAAAGTATATGTCCGCGTTGACTTGAAGAGCACCTTATCCGCCGTCCAAATTCTGAAAAAAGGACAAAACACATCATAATTCCGCAAATAACAGAGTAGATCGCAAAAGCCTCAGATACGTAAATGAATAAGACTCGTGGATGGAAAATGGAGGAACTTTATTCTTAAATAAATGACATTTTATTCGAACAATCGACATTCACTTCACCAGTAGCAAGTCGAACTATGTAATTTAGTAATGGGTGATACTTGGTAATAGACAATTGCCTCTTCTTTTATTTTTTTTTAAAGTGAAAGTTAAAGTACGAAATCTTATTAATCATTGATGGTGAATTTTATTATAAGCATTGCCTCGCTTATAATATTCGACTTGACGTTCGTTTATAAAATCGTCAGAAACGTGTTAAACAGGTCAGCTACATATTCGATACAGTATCATAGAATAAGTTTCGGTAATCGAATTCGGTCAAGTTCTGGAGAAAACCGCACAAGTTTCTTGGGCGGTGTTTCCTCTGTTCCCTGACAACCTTTTCATTCCAAGCTTTCAAAGTTCTTTCGCCCGAAGCTTTTTGCAGTTAGATTCAGCGGCTGCCTTTTCTATACGGCAGAAGTGAGATGGAGAATAGGCCGAAGAAAAGAATTCATTTTTCTCAATTTTCTAGGAATTTAAAATGAAAAAATAACTTTTGATATAGTAAATTGATAATTCAATATAATTGTCTTTTTCTGTGACTCGCCTACCGTATCATTATTATGAATATCATTTTTCAACCTAATAACTTACAAGTTCCTCTTACCGCAAAAAAAAAAAATTATTAATAAATGTATAGTTTACGTTATGAGGATTTTGCCTAATTATTATTTTTTTTTTTAATCTATATCATTCACGCAAATCTGCTTTATGGTAATTTCTCTCTCGCGCGTCTAGTTGATTGCTAAATACATTTTCTGGGTAACAACGCCGGCCAGGTTGTTACTCTGAATGCAAATTAAATGCATCATTCAAAAAGGCTAATAAGTCATTAAGAAGCCTTTTGAATCTTCTAATTCAATGTGCAATTAAAACATTGAGGTTTCATATAATCAAAGAAGGTATTAATATTTAAAAATGATTAGGCCATGATGATGAAAAGTGAATTCCAGCTATTCGGCTTAATGAATCTGATGCGTCAATCGCAATTTTTATTAAATATACGACGAATATGGTATCTTTGTTGAAGATATTATTGATTACAATTTTCCGAACATCGAATTAAGTGAAAAAAGAATTTAATGATCGCTGATTATGATTTTAAGTGTGATCTGAAACGAAGTGCAGAAGTCTTCTTACCACATATTTAGATTTGCAATCTATGGCTTCGAAAAACTGCCCAGGTACATTTCTTCAAAGGATAACGACTTAATTTTTGCTATTTTAATTTTTGTCATTTATAATTTTAAACTTTAAGGTGATAAAAAATAGCTCCTAAATTTCTTGAATGGTGTTGAGTTTAAAAAAAAAATTTATTATCAATAATTAATTGAAAAATGCGCTTTAAATTCGAAAAATGTTAATATATATTTTTTTAGAATAATGCAAAAAATTGTATTGTTTTTGAAAATAAATTTTATTCTTCTTCGAAATATATTCTCCAAATTCGGTCAATAAATATAAAGTAGCTACTTAAAAATTCAAAGAGGTCGATTGATAACGGAGATTCAATTTTGAAATTCTTTTTTAATAAATTTTATAATACTTTGGAAAATGTTAAATGCAATCTTAATGGATGTAAAAGAGAATTGATGTTATTTTCAAAGCATGAAATATTCTGAATATCGTGGTATCGTTTATTGGGTTAAAAATGTAAAATATTCATATATATTTACATTATTAATTTTTATATTTTTGGAACTACAAATATTTGAAATTCTATATGAATATGATATTTTTAATATTAAATATTAATATCAATTGTTGTTCAATAATTCTTAGAAATTGTTTATTCTTTCGTTGCAAAGTCACCCAAGATCAGAATATTGTAAAGATGAAACTAAATTGTTGACATATCAGAATGGTTTTAATACAGAAAAATAGAAATCTGTTTCTAAATATCCGGGCGCAAGCTGGGCTCTGACTCGCGCCTTGATACGCATCCGGGCTCGAGTCAGGGCCAAGCTTGCCCCGGATATTTACGAACTGATTTCTACTAGGGAGTCATTCGATTATTTATATATTTTAGATTATCATTGTCATATATTAAATGAATAGGATTCAGAAAGTTCCTAAAAAAAAAAAAACATTTAAAAATACCCACGTTGCAATACAAAGTGAAGTGTATTTGTTGCTTTTTATTCCACAATATTCCATTTACCGTCTTCAACTTTGAAGATCATTTTTGAGAATTAGTGAAGTTAAGCTTTCAACGTATAATTAATATCGTGTGCCAAAATATCATAAAATATCGTCAAGTTAGTCCCTCATTACTTAGTCATCTGAAAAAGGATGCAGGAATTGTTGAAACAAAGAAATTCAATCTGGGAAAAACAATGTCTCGTATGAATACTTGTTCATCTTAAACCAACATGTCAACAAGCGTGGCTATTTACTCCATCAGGAATAAATTGTCCATATGTCACTGATTAGAATTTTTTAATTGAACATTCCATATCAAAATATGAAGGTAGCATTTCCGCCGAACGACCTTAATTCTAGGCAATAGCTCCAATTTTTCCTTTGCTAGAACGTTTTCCAGTTAGCGGGCAAATTTTTATTCAGAGAAGCTAAACGTCGATTAGTTAAATTGAAACAGTACCGATTATATTGGTGGATTCATCGGAATTTCCCTTCGGTCGCTCGGTGCCGATCGGTATAGAAAGTAGGTCGTTTCCCGGAAATTGCGCACCACCCACTGCTTACCAATGTATTTCGATTGGAAATCGTCGCTGGACTTTTAACTCGGCAACGGGCAAACAAGATAGAGATGCACCGAATGTCAAGGCAACGAGAAAAACAGATACACTATTGGCTGACTTTCTCATAAATGGGAATTCAATGTACGTTGAAATCCCATTTGAAATCCTTTATGTACGGGAGCATTGGAGACGATTAAGTCGTTAATGCTTCAGTAAAGCTAGGGATAAATGTGAGCTTCATTTGATTACGTAATGACCGCTACAGGTGCAAGGATGAATTCTGATTCCTGACATTATAAGAAACTAAAGATCCGCTGTTTTAACGAGTCATGGATGTTCCAATTCTCTTCATGAAATCGATTTTGAAAAAAGTTTATTTAGAAACTGATCTAGAGGTCTCATAATTGTGAACTGGACAGATGCAGGAATACTTGATGTCCTGACATCAATTTGGAAATGCTTTTCCGATTTATTCTATCAATGCAATATAATTGTCAGCATCTTCTGCAAAATTTGCCCAATTATAAGAACGACTATACGTCACCCGAGACTCTCCAGTCTCAGCATACGTATATAGTATTCTCATCTTCCAAATTTCTTCGCGTATACAATAGCCGATTTCACGCTTGAAATTTTTAATCGATATTCCTTTGTTCTTCAACGTGGGATTCCCCCTATTTACTTCTTTTGGATTCCGACCCTGCAGACTACCAATTAACGAATTATGAACTTTTTAATTACGGGAGAACATTTTTAACAATGAATGAACTTTTATCTCCTGGGTAAAGGTACGTGACAAATAATAAGGATAAGAAAGGAATTTCTCGAGTGCTGCGTCACGTATCGAAAAAAGGAGCTTGCAGCAGCACAAACGGTACTCGCGGTTCATACCCTATCCATCTCGCGACTTTGTACTTACTTCTCTACTCTTTTTTTCTGGAAACGTGAATTCGCCGCTTTTATATACGTGTGGAGAGCTTAACGAAGTAAAGCCTTTTCTTCTTCTCCCGATCTACAATGTGATGAAAGCCAAGAATATCCCGTTTGTAATCGAAGGTGAACATGCGACGGGAACATTAACTAACGAGAAAATAAAATGAGGGAGATACATATATATATACATATATATATATATATATAGAGAGAGAGAGAGAGAGAGAGAGACAGTAACGGAGTCGCGAAAATGATTAGATACGTTTTATGCGATATATATTGCATATCGCCGTCAGTATCATTATATTTCAGTTTTGCTCCCTCGGCTCGTTTCTACATTTGTGACATTCATCCACCTCCGCAATTAAGGACGTGCTTTGATCGACCGAAACGGGGAAAAATATTTCGTTCATCTCTACAGTTTTCTTTGCATTTTTTTTATGCTATTAACGGATACTTTATTAATGATGGGTAGAGACGACTCCTTTGTGGTTAGAATAGTTTTGAACTGAAAGGAAGTAGAACGAGCTTTGAATTTAAATTTATAATAATTTATACAGGGCATACAAATTATATTGAGCCAAGATGTCTTTATATGATAAATTTAATCACGTTATTTCTTATAATTTGATGTATATTGTGCAGATACCTCAGATTTTATATATATATATGTATATATATGAGAAATTATAAGAAATAGCGGTGATATATATATATGACTATATATGACCTAAGTGATAGAATTAATTAAAGAATGAAATATGTAATAATCACTCAATCGGAAAAGTCAAAAAGAAGCAGTTTCACCATCTGCGGAGAATATATATACCTGTACACTTTTGATGTTGAGAATATAAATTAATAAGTCACCCTTTTTCTTATACAAAGTTTGTCATTCTCGCAGTGTTATCCTTTATCATCGATTCTTTTACCTGGAAACTTTGCAATTCAATAATGAATATATGTATATATAATAGATTTGCTATTTCTCGTTATAATATTTAAAGTATCATTTATTATATGTGCGCAGGTGTCTACAATTGTACCATTGTGACATATTTATGCTGAGACATTGAAAACGTACCCACATTTTCTCATATTCTAAATTTTGACATTTGAAATATTCGAGAGCACATATATATGTAGCAGCGTTAATAAATCTACATAAAAGATTTTCGCGAGACTGCTAATGTCACGTGAAATATAATATATAGCACACCGGAGATAATCTAATAAATTATCTACACTGAATAATGTATAATAGATCAAACTGCTGTGTCGATTTAATGTAATTGTAATTGAATATAAATTATTTATAGAAATATTTTGAGCTTTTCGTTCATCAATACTTTATCGTTATAATTCAATATATCTATATCGTTGTGGTATTTTCAGATATATTAGAGTTCAATACAATTAGTATAGCATCGAAAGAATCGTATCTTAAAAAATGCAACAGAAGTCAAAATCGTCTAACTGAAGAAAAAAGACGAAATTGGACATTGGTAGTCCATTGGTTCAACTTTTCTAATTTTTATTTTTGTTAGCCAAGACTATTTCAATGCAGACTAGAAAAAAGTACTTCTACGGTTATTTTTCTTTAGTTTGAACCGTCGCGCTATTATCTCCAACACTCTACTTTTTCGTTATCGGATGTCACGCGACCAGTGGACGATAAAAATTCCAAGTCGGATAGCCCCACGTGCATTGGTGACCGATAAACAAACTTTTTATTTCCTGCATATATATATATCCAGCACGAATTGGAGACTCTATTTCCTGACGTTTTACTATCGAGCGAACGAATATTTATGCTCCTAGTTAATGGTTCATTTCGGGCTCCGACGACCTTTTGTTTCAACCGTTCGGGTTGAAAAGACACCCGAGCTGTTCATTATGAAAAATTGGAAACGCGTGATAAACCGAAAATAGAGAAAACATAAATACGTCCTAATGATTATATCTTTCATTTAAATTAAAATTCTGGAATAGTTCTCGAATTGTATACAATGTAGAACTCTTGACAACAATTTTAACGATTTAATCCCTATAATTTTCAATTTATTATAAATAGGTTAAATTGTTATTGAAATTCTAGTCATTGTATCTGCACTCGTTTCTGCTATGACAAGCCAACAGACAGAAACAGAGTTATACATTGTACTTGAATCACATGTATAACTTGTCGTATGAAATCTCATGAACTTTATTTTTTTTTGCATAAAATGTCAACGTACATAAAAAATGACGCTACAAATATAAATGGCATTAAGTTTGAATATTTCCAATAGGATTGTCAACACTGATTGAGACTTAGACAAGTTTAGACATTTGATCGTTTTGTTAGTGAAAAGCTTATGGTTTTGTGACGCAACTCTGTCCAAGTTTCTCTTCGTGCACGCGATTTCCAACCGAATGTGGACCGATAAGCCTCGCGAATGCAAATTTCTGCGATTTCCCTTTGAATGCCGCAGTCGCCCCGATTAGAGCTCGTAACTCCACGGGTTTCGGAGAACCTCAGGTATACTGTACCGTGCATGCTTGGATTCTCTCGCCTTCGCCCTTCAAATAGTAAATACAAGCATACGTGACGAGAATCGCGAAAGTGTGACATTTGTGGTTAAAACCCATCGCAAAGTTTACGGAATTGAACGAATGAGACTAACACTCCTGATGACGGATCAGGCAACAAAAGACTTGAGTGAACATTTTCCTATAGCTACTGTAATTGCTTTTATTTCATTAAAATAGTGTACTATTTTAGATTATCGAAGCAGTAGTCAGTAAAAAGTAGAAATCCATATTTTTCACGATCAACATAGTGTGTCTTCTTATCATACAAATATCAATTCTTATGATGATGAATTCATTATTATGATACACCTCTCCCTATTGAAAATATCCGGGTGGTTTTTACCACGTGGTCTAACCATATGGTCATTTCCAAGTTGCGACCGGGTATTTTGGGCCGATTTGACCAGGTCGAAACCACGTGGTCATAATCACATGATTTCGACCCTGCCGATTAAGTCTTGACCACTTGGTCAAGTTGGATTGGATGGAATGGAATGGAAAAAAGAAAAAAAGAAAAAAAAACGCAATGTAAAAAAGATATTTTCAATAGGGCTATTACTTCCTGCATCATAATAATTACTCAAAAGTCTACTACTACTGATTCCACGATTTATTTGAATCCATCATTCATGGCAGCTTTGGAATTTCTCCAATTCTAAATGTAGTACGTGATTATTATGGAATTCATCATGATGATGCTTTTCCCGTCTGTCCATAATTTTTCATACCTCGATTCTAATGATAATAATATCAATAATCGAAGGTCGATTTGTTGATTTCATTTTGCTCAAAACAAATAACAGAACCAAAATGTAAATTACGTATTATCAGATTGAATAAGGTGATTAAAAAAAAAAACATAGTAACTTACAATGATCGTTGTAGAAGTGTGTACCAGAAGCATACGGTTATAAAGCAGTAGTTAAAGACAAAACTATTACGGCAGTAGTTATAGATGTTTCAATAAACAGTAGAAACAGGCAATAGCAGATATGTATTACAAGGAAGAAATCTACGAAAGAAAATTTCAGAATTGTTAACTAATTTTTTTGTTGCCCTTTTCAGTTATTATTTGTGATAGGTTATCAACATTGAACATGTCATATTCACCATAAATTGAGCCGATTAATAGAAGCAAAAACATCGAATAAATCGATTAAAAACTTAATATTCGACAAGAAATCAGCAGATTTTACAATTTTTAAAGTGAAATCTAGATATCAAATATGTTTAAATCGTATATAATGTATTTTTAAATATGCCGCTAGTTTTTCTACGCATTTTACGATGTAAGTTGACGTACATATTATACGCTCAAATTATGGAAATCTATATAGAATGTCCCATCCACTTTGAAGGCTCTCAAGGTGTACATTAAGTAATTCCAGAATCTTGCTCGTTTGCATATACAAAATAACTCACCTTGTACTGTTCTGATGAGCGACTGTATAATATTGGTGAGATACAATTTGGACAATTTCCTCGGCAGAGCAGATACGAGCATCCGAACGCTATCCATGAATATTAATTAAAATATGATCCGAACTCTGCAATTAAATTTCGCATCCTTTTATTTTGAATTTGACAAATTGCAGCTTTGCATTAATTTCAAATATTAAACAATTAGTATTATACATATTACGTGAAATTTATTCTCCGACAATTTATTTACTTGCGTCCTCTATAATAAATCAAAAAGTAACATGTTTATAATTATGATTGACTATTTTCCCTGTCACTCTTTTTCATTTATGTTAATATATATAACGTAACCCGCGCTGAATATGATCAAATAAAAAAAATTTATTTTATTACCAACGTTAATCTAGTACGCGATAGAAATTCTAGCACCATTCTTTCTAAGGTAAAGTGACGATAAACCTTTCCGACATATTGGATCCGCCATCTTGACTTATGAAAATCAGACGTCTGATTATGAATCAGCCACTACGATTAAAAACCACGACTTTCCAGCAAATTCAAGAGATTTTCAAGAATTCTTCCGCCATCCTTGTTCCGCCATTTTGAATTTCATATATTACTTTAAAAATTGTAGACGTATTTGTAATAAACGATCTCAACAAAATATTTGGCACTAATTTTTATGTATTGTAAATACATTTCAAAAAAAGTTGTATTGTTGTTGTATGTTAAAATCCTAAATAAAACATTGATCCTGAATAAAATGAATTAATTTGTTGTTGAAGAATGAAAGCAAACGCTAACAGGTTCGATTCATTAATATTTTACTAACAAAAAAAAATATACATATACATTTTCGTAAATATATATTGTTACATCTACGATCTTAGACATGTCTTGAAAGTTGAAGTAGCCGAAGACTTCAAAGAATATGAAAATAATTGCCAGATATGCAAACAACTCTTTCCAGTATTCGCCTTTCACAGGATCCCTATATACTGGATTCGAACTCGTATATAGTTATTTTCTACTCTCCCACCTTTCATCTCTCGAATCTATATATTTCAGTTTCTTTCATCCCTCCCTCAATCCATCTACGTATCGACAAATGAAAGAGGACCATCCTAGAGTACGAAAAGCACCCGGGACGAGGAGCGCAAATGCTCGGTGCAGCGAGCGAGTGTAAAAGTGAATAGCGTGCGCGAGAATTGAAGAGGCCTGCCATTGTCGTGCAGTCATCTATTGTCTGTAAGTTTGTCGGGCTTTCATGCGTTATTATTATGTAATAGTTAGGCCATTGTGTCGTTCGATTGCATAATTCAGGTTGCATTAACTAAAGATACACCCGAAACTGATTCCTAGCTGATATTTGTAGTTCCTATATTATAACGATGTTTGGGTTAGGCAATTCCGCGTGTACATTATACAAATCACGAAAACAGATTCAGAAGGGAAATTTATTATTAAAAAATTCGGTTAATACATGATTACTGATATTTTCATGAAAATAAATGATACATTGTATGAAAATAATTCATACGATCTTGTTTTATCTGCGATAACAATACTCTCATTATACAAAGATTTAATGCCTTGTACTTCAAGAAGAAGTTGTTCATTCAGCCAAAGAAAACAATTATGATTTTGACATCAAATTGAAAATTTACCATATAATGTTGTTTTAATAATTGCTGCAATGAAAAATTGCATGTAAGTTAGTGCACTTGCCACGAGATGGCGCGCAATGACTAATGTATCTCTCGCGAGTGGTAATATCGAACGTTGTTGATTATCAGATACTTTAAATTTACTTCGCGAGGAAGAGTCATATTTGTCGTAATTCAACAAAAACCAATTGCTGTCGATGATATAATCAAAAAGTCATATAGTTTTCATTGATATTAACCTTTAACTTCAGTGTTCGTTTCTCTATCATGCTAAAATTTAAGATGCCGATCGTTCGAGGGAAAATTGCATCGATATATATTCATGGTCATATTTGTTAACATGATTACAGACTTCCAGAAATAATCGCCAAGAATAGGAGTGAAAGGGCAGGAATAAGAACGGAGAAGAGAATATTACGGATTCAAGTCAGGTCTGTCCCTGGCGCTTGCGCAATTTCAGGAGCTCTCATCTCCATAACGAGTTAGGTAGTACGGGGTTTACGAACTTGGCACAGGTATGCGTAGACACATCCGCCAGTTGCTACTGACAGTTACCACAGGGCTGTTGTCACGCAATTTCTTGGAAGTCTGGCGGAAAAAGTGTCAAAATGTACTTTTCCCTTCACGTATTCGCATTAGTTACAAACGACGTTATCGTGCATTTTTACACGCGGAAAATTAGAAAAAATTAGAAGTAAAACGAGGCATTTATTCAAATATATTAAAATTGCAAAAAACATTTTGGATGATTTTTAAATTGAATGATTTCAATATCATAAAAATTATATTTAATATTAATGACTCGGATTTTTCATGTATAGTGGGTTTGTAGGACGGTATGAAAATTAGATAAGGTTCGCCATATAAAGATCATGTTTAATTGTTAGAATTTTTTTTTTTTGAGGTAAAATCATATATTCCAAATTAAATATATCCTTCGTATTAGAACAGATATAAATTCTGGTAAATATATTCTAAATATTGTCTAAAGATTATTTTGACTTGCCTCAATTTTATTAATTCTTATACATAATAATACTTTTGTTTCCGTTACAAAAAGAGAACAAGAATAACGTTAAAATATAAAGTTTCATGATTATTAAATTACCAAAAGCATATTAAGGAAATCTATATATTACACATTATAACAAACTTGCTAAACTTTTAACGTTTGCACTTGACGTGATTTTCCGCGAAAGTTCACTGAAATTATTTTTCAACGTCAAGAAATAGTTGTTCCAAATTACAAGAAGTTTTAATGGGCATAGCGATTACCTATTTGAGAAGCGTTTACTCGAAGAGTACTTGGTTTATGTTTTGATGAAACTTTATTTTCCACAACAAACTTTGTTTTTAAATTAATACCAACGTAAAATTATTAATAACGTTCGGGAAATTATGCACCGAGAAATATTCATTAAATTCCGTCCGCTTTTTCTCAGACGAAACTTACATTTGACCAACAAAAATGGACAACAAGATTTTGAATTTTTTCATTTTTTATAAATTATATAATAATTTTTTTTTTCGAAATATGTCAATACACAAGAAGGGCTAGTATGTCAAACGTTTGAAGATGGCCCCTGACCTCGCAATGTGTTTCAATGGACCTAAAAGGTGAAGTGAAAATAATTTGTCGCAATAAATAATTTTACTTTAGAAAACTTTTGATTGGCGTATATATGAACATATTTACCGATGCAAGGTGGTTTCCTGAAGAACAACAATAAATCGAACATAAAGCATCTTTTTTAATCCAATTATAACCAGACTCGAAATGCGGTATGATATAATATTAGTCACGCAAAATTCGCATCGGTTATAGGTACCCCTTTAGAGAAATTCGTTCCTACCTGAGACCAGAGTTAGTTACCGTTTATTGAGTCGAACCGAGTTTCCGTCCAGCACTTTCCTTCAAGTCCTCAGAGATCGTGCTAGCTCCCAGCTATTGGATTCGCTTTATGCCACCCTTATATGCCTAAGGCGAACGGCGCACGGGGACTGAAATGAAATCGTATCGATTTTCGGTAACTACCACATTCTCACTTTTCTCATTTTTCAGCATTATCTCGATGCCTCTTTTCTTCGTCTATAGGGTCTACCGCTTTTCCAAGCATCTTTTGCGCCGAGTACTTCGATTCGCTCTCAAATTGCTAGTACGTCACCCGGCGAATTACTAGTAGGTTGAAACTAATTTCATCAATAGAATTGTATGACAAAAAAATAAGTAACATTTTACATTTTGTTATTTCTGGATGTAATATTCTTTTAATTATCGAACAGTCAAATATAATGAATGTATATATAGTAAACTGTTGTTTATTGATTATTATGAATGTCTACAAAAACTTCACATAGAATCAGTGGAAACAGCGCACTAGGTCAATCAGCAACTCTTCATTATTTGTTATATTTTATGAAGGAAGAGGATC
Source organism: Trichopria nigra (assembly GCA_030522945.1). Classification (NCBI taxonomy): domain Eukaryota; kingdom Metazoa; phylum Arthropoda; class Insecta; order Hymenoptera; family Diapriidae; genus Trichopria; species Trichopria nigra. The sequence continues at coordinate 20,620 of JAPYZR010000244.1, read as the reverse complement.
TCTTATCTATAATCCGCTTTCAAATTTAAATTGTTTTGAATATTTTATAAACAATTTCAGATACACAAGTTTTCATTAATGCTCATGAAAACAATATCTGAAATATTTATACGAAATGAGTTTCCGTCGACATTTCCAACTTGAACAGTTTTTCAAACTTTTCTGGTCAATAAGTAATCAATATTTGCTAAGCCGTTATTTGCTTTTCATTATATGATTGTACTTATTGTGTTCAATTCATACATATTACGTTATCACTAGATTTTGTGCATTATGAAAACATTCAATCGGATAACGAAGTACAAATGCAGAAACACGATTGTAATTTAATACTCATTTTTAAAAAAATGAAACACAATCCTTCCTACTATATTCACCGAAGCAAAATATTCGTCAGAAACGTAATGGCTCGGGCATAATCTTAAAACCCCGATAAATTATTGCAATTTATAGAATTCTCATAAATACTTCGAATGGCAGAGAAGATAAGGGACACACTTGGTAGTTTGAGACTAATTTATTCATTTGTTATCAACACCTTGACTCGATCAAGTAATATTTCAACATAACCATTGACGGTCATCCCTCTGTATAGTGACCAGCATATATGCAATTTACTAATGCATATGCGTCAACAACGGGATTTGAAGTAGAATTCCAAATTAATTACATCAAGAGTGTAAATTACAAGCTACTCATAATTTCAGCGGTGAGATTGCTCAGTCCACGCAGGGAAACACTTTGAGCACAGTTATAAATTCTAATTCTGCTTAAAGTAAGGGAATTTATTTGGATCTTTCCAATGATTAAGGCAACATGTATGAAATATCTATTTAATAGAATATCCAGTTTTATTCATTACTTTTTCTGATGTCTTGTTCCCAACCCAAAAAGTTTTGAATTCGACATTATACAATATGTATATATATATATATATATATATATATATAATATATATATATATATATTTGGTCAAAAGATTATGTAAACACATTTATATTATGTTTACTTTCTACTCGATACATTTTCGCTTTCTTTATGCAAATTGTATGGATTAAATAGCGTACAACAATTTTTGATAAGGTTTATACATAGTCATGCTAAATGATGAAATTTTTATGATTAAAAAAAACTTCAAGTATAATGAATTCAGAGATCGAACATGTTGACAAATAGAATGGAGACAATTTATGCTAGAAATTCCATATGAATAATGAAGAGAAGTGGAAGAGATGTAAAGTTAGGCACATACATGTTGGAGACGTATGGATATATTGGCGCAGGAAAAAAATGATCACAAGCAATTCATAAAGATGTAACTCTTCGGTTCGGCGAGGAAGTAATAAAAATGGAAATGAGAATTTCATCACCTTAGACAGCAATCCGTAGAAATAGTTCTAATGCATGAATACATAAATGATGAAGCTTTTATTTTAATAAAATGGAAACCATTTATTATAACAATTAATACATTATAAATATATTCAATAATAATATATTTTCTTCTTATTATAAGTAATTTTGAGATTGAATATTTGTAACATTCTTAAAAATACGTCTACAGATGTCTGAAATTCAAAATGGCGGATCAAATATGACGGAAGAATTCTTAAGAAGCTCAAAATTCACAGCAAAATCGTTATTCGTGGCTTTTGAGGTCGCTAGTTCATCATTAGATGTCTGATTTTTATAAGTCAAAATGGCGGATCCAATATGGCGGACAGGTTTATTATTGATCGTTCGAATTTAAATTACAGGTATACCTATTATTGAATCTCATCAAACATCACGATTGAATCAACATTTGATTTAATTGAATGATGTACGTCGAGTAAGAATGGACTGAAAGAATAAATATTTGAATTCCATTTCACTTGGCGAATAAAATAAAATAAAATTTGTATCTTTTCCAATCCTCTTTCAATTCCTGGATCAATTAAAGTTGAACGATAATTTTGGAATTTTGTGAAAGTGAGTGGTATATAAGATTGAATTAAAAATATTATAAAACAAATCCATTTCAATATTTGTATAAATAAAGTTTTAAAAAAAATGGTAGATGGTAAATTTTGTTTTTACTGACTTATTTTTCAAATATGAAATAAAATCCATGAAAAAAGCCTAAATGTAATCGATATTGCTATTCTTTATTTTTCTATGTCCTTATCCATTAATTGTTTTCTTATTTAAATAAAGAGAGCTTGAGGAAACCGAGACATGAATTAAAAAACTGGATTTTGATTTTTGCAACCATCACCTCTACAGTTGTATTTTTATTGTCTTCCCACGTATTCTACATGGAACGTGAGATTGCACCAATGTTAAGGAAACTTTGTATCATACAAGAAATAAATAATAACACGTCAACATTAGCAAGAAAGGAAAAAGAACGATTTTCACGAACGTCATCAAACCAGTAATTTGGCAAGTTTCAAGTGCATTGCATATATTCGAACTTATCCCATTGTTTGGAAGGAACATTATAGTTCGTTTGTTCATCAACTAGAGTTCTATTCGTTGCGAAAAACAGCTTCGTGGAAGGATGAGAGCCGGAAATGACTGTAGCCATTTTGTGGCATTGACGCACGGGAACAGGCGATCCCATAAAATTGTATCGGATTGTAACTCACTGTGCAGGAATGAAAGGTGGAGGGTGGGGATAGTGAACTGGGTTAAGCCGTACTGTTATTGGCCCATTTGTTTTACTACTGTTCTCGGCATTTTATTTTTTATGGCTCAACTATAAAGGGTAGCAATACACGCGCAAAGAAAATATCCTCCAACAAATATTTGTGTTTTAAAGTTACGGATGTAATGCTGAAACCAAGCCTCGGGACAAATTCTGATATATGCGAATTTAATCAACGAAATGCTTAAAAAGTGATATATTACTTTTCAGAAAACTCCAAGTATATCTTCGTGTAATGTTCTTGGAAATATAACAATTCATCATATGCGCTGGAATAGCTAGAGCTTACATTTTCTGAAGGTTCTAATAAAATGATTACAGGGAAGAAAAAATATATATTGATTAACATTTGATAAAATTGCTGAACATTCCGTGAGACATACTTAATAGGAAGCTTCCGGAGATTGCAATGAAACATAAAATACAGTAAAAAGTAGTAATTTTCTTACAACTACTCTATATAGGATTGTATAACATTTCGAACCCTTGCTCGAGCTCCCTTTGATGATTTGTCTATAATGACTGCAGGATCTAAGATTTTTGTTCGTAATCATTTTACATATAACCAATTTGTATTTAAAATCCACATTTTGTCTATCTGACAATCTTACATGCACATTAAAAACATTTTTCATATTTCTTATGCTGAAGTGAAACATGTAAAAAATATTTTCTGAGTATTTCAAGTCATTCGGTCGAAAACGTTGAAAGGTATTGAGTTGAGAGTCAGTTTTATCAGTTGAGAACCACTGCAGAATAATAGATTTTTTTACTCATGTTTCCATCTATTTCAACTGTAGTAAACTGCGCAACGTGTAATGGAAAAGCGTCATTTAAATCATGCAGAATAAAGGTATTTTACAGCAGGCACTTTACTTTATGGAGCTAGGGCATCGATTCCGGGTAAGTTGATAAAAAAAAGATCAATAAAACTTTAAACGCGTTTTTCTCAAAATTGACATTTTTAAATTCGGTGCCCATTGTAGCTCGAAAACGACTGAACATCATTCCAAAGTTTTGTAGATAAAATATTACGTCGCAATGGAATTTTTTTTTTTTTCGTTTTTTATTCGACTTTACAACTACAAAAATGGCAGAATTTTCTTATGCATGTAATATAATCATACAAATTTAATTAATAATTATTTAATTTCACGTCAAATACAACAAAAATCTAAAATTCTATACATGATCCAATGTATTATAGAAGTTTCAGATCGATGTTTCAGTATATACCTTTTAATACTTTTTTCAAGGGTTCACAGCTCACATAAAATTATAAACAGGAAATGTTTACTGTATCATACATTTTAAGGATCTTATAGGATTCTGCTCTTTGGAGTGAAATTGAAAATTAATGTTTTTGCGTATATAATTTTGTAATATATATATATCTATATACATATCAATTATTACAATGCAGTCAGTGTTTTTATTTAATTTGAATGAAAATTAGAAACCTGTATTATTTCATAGTATTTCATGAATAAATAACAAAAATTGATAAAAGCGAAGAAAAATGTATGATTAAAATGATCCGAAAAATTGGCAGATAAATTGATGAAAATGCTCCAAACATGAATAAAAAAAAAACAATAAACAGTGAAAATCAAAAGCAGAAACAACAAAACAATAGGTAAATGACAAGATAAACAAGTGTTCAAAATCAATATGTAAACCTAATCAAAGCTAAAACAAATAAAGAAAATTAAATGATTTCTTTTTAAAATTTACGTATCCCGGTGTTCATTTTCATTCACAGTCTCTGTTTAATGCACGAACGTAAAAACCTGCAATTTATTAAGGTTTCGGTCATTTGCAGTTAATGCGTCAAAAACCTAATTAATTAGTGGTATGCGGTCGTCTCTGAATTGTGCGAACCCACGTAAACAGAGGTGTTCGCAAAAACTGATCAAGTTTTGAATGCGCGTGAAACTGGATTTTGTACGCGAATTCGCAAGTTCGAGGTGCTGGTCATACCAATGGGAATGTATGCATATAACTACCGCGGAATAGGGCATAATGCCTCCTGGTACAATTCAAGTTGCCGCAAGTTTCTATAGGTTCAGTGTCTAAAGTTGTAAGGCGCCAGAAGTCAAGACTAGTAATAGGTCACTGTGCTGCGCTTAATCTTGAAATTTTGCATTTCTTCAGTTGTTCCAACTTCAAGTTATTTATAGTATTACAAGCATTAGTTTTTCGCCCAGTTATACATAATAATAAAGTACTGTACCAAAAATTGCATTCGATTGTTGGGTTAATGATGGTGATATGTTTTCGGTTGGCTCTTGCGGGCTATTCGAATACACTGCCAAGAGAGGCCATCAGATACATCAGTGCCATACTAAATGTTTCTTGATGGCTCCTCGTTGCAATATATCTAAATTGGCCTCAAGGACCATCCCAAAATAATTTGATATAATGAAACTGATAAATCTGATCAAACTTTGCTATAAGACCGTATCGAAATATTTATTCAGAAGTAATTTTAAACGAGTTAATTAAAAAGTTAAAAACGGACTTCGCTACTGCGGAGTTTCGCCTCTGAAAAAGTGATACCGATAACGGGCGTTCCGGCTCCCAACCCTCTTTTCCGTCGCCAATTGGCATCTCGTGTTTTCAGTACACCGCGAAATCGAAGTCAAAGGCAACCGTGTTTGCTGTTCGCACGTCCATCCGTCTGTCCGTCCTCCGATCGTATTTATCGAAAGCGAGGGAGAGCAAAGTGGTACATGGTCGGTCTACAGCGGAAACGGCGAAAGGTAACACGGTGGCTCGGAGAGAGCCGTCGTCTAGACACTTTGCGATTGGTCGAACATGCATATTTTATTCAAATAGGACCAAGCCAGAACATAACGCGCTGCCCGTTTCAATTACTCCCTGAAACTGCAAGGAGGACAGTGCCCTTAGCGATTCGAGCCAATGTGCAGTCGGGGATAAGTGGGAGAGGAGGTGTCGATAAAGACCCGACGAGGACGGGACTTATGAATGGGATCGAGAGCGAGGGTGAAGACCAATGAAAAAAAGTACAAACGGAAGCAGACATGTAGATTGTTGGAAGAGCGAAAGCGAGGGGGGAAAGGCGTGTGTGAATAGTGGAACAAGAAAAAAATGCAGATAATTTAGGGGAGAGAAAGAGAGAGAGAGCTCGAGAATCCACATAATAAAAGACGAACGAGTGTTGGAATGCTAAAAATTCAACAACAGTTTCTGTTTCATTTCATTTTTCCATAAAATATAAATTGGAATAAAAGTGTAAGATTATTTGAAGAACATTTGACAGCTTTTGAACGAATGATATTCTTGGACGTGCGATACGCAACGGGGAACTTGTCCAAATTTGTCATCTTGGTTTACACTGTCATTTTTTTTATAAAGTTTTGATGATGACTTCTAAAATACAGTCATGTCTCTTGGCATCAGGATCAACGTTTTACTCATCAAAGAATTAAACGATTCGCACTTGCTATACCCTCACCAGCGAATGAGAATAGGCAAAAAAAAAAAGAACAGCAACCAGGTCGTTGGAGAAATTACTGTATAAAATGCATACAGAATGTTAAAGACTCCCTGTCTTGCGTTCTGACTTTGCATCTTTTCAATTGCTGCGAGATTTTGAGTGCTGCATCATCGCGGAGGCGCAGTGGTCTCCGTTTAATTTAATGAATAACAAAAAAAAAACATGCATTTTAATGACTTCTTCAAAGCCGAAGGGATAGACTGACAGGTAAGCTGGCGGAGCGAGCGAGAGCGAAAGTTTGAGCGAATCCCAGGGAGAAATGCGAGGGAAAGGGAGAAGGAGAGGGAGTGCGTGTGCGGAAGAGAAATATAGCATGAGTGCCTGCGCCTAATGGGAAGCGGTCGTTATAATTGAAATGTAATCCCAATTAAAATGAAACCCGTAAATCCGTGCGTTGCAAATAGCAAGCTTGACAGAGTAAAATGCGTTGTGCCGTAACAAGACTAACATACCGAAATACGGGAAATATTTAACTTGCGTTTCATACGTTGCCTGCAATCAATTTCACCGAAATTATCGTATCTGTATAATAAGTATTATGCGTATCTATAAAGATTAATTCAAAATTTCGCACATGTATGTTATTGTAACATTACACGGTACTAATATTCGAATGAAGCAAATCCTGATTGACACTTTTGAATAGATCGATACCAGTTCTATTGGCAGTAACATTAGTAAGCCCTCGTACATTTTGCTGCTTGATGGAGATCGTTTAATAGGCATTGTATGTTAATTTACACATTTTGCTTGCATCAATCCCCGTTATCGCTGATAAAACAAAATAAGTAAAAACTTATATACCTGATAATGCGAAATTGAATGCATTTTTTGTGATGAGTGACTAATTAAACGATTATTTATTTAACAAGTGATCAAATAACATTAAATACAAATTAAAATAACATGATCTTATTGAGGGGATTGTCGGTCAAGAGTATTCAGTGTTCTTCAATCATTTCAGTGGATGAAATATATTGAATACACTGTACTAAAAAAAAAATTCTCAATTAGCATTGGATATTCATAGGGTGTACATTATTCGTCCAATTTTCGTTTATTCGCCCATGGACGAAAATTGGACATACATTGGATCTTCATATTCTACGTCCATTAAAGGTACACAATGGACGTCCGATGTACGTCTTTGCCAGTGACAACTGGACGTACAGTAGGCAAACTTCTGTTGTGCTATCTGTGTACAGTGGAAGTGCAATGGACATAAACATAAATCGGTTTTCAAATGAACCAAAAATAAAGGTATATGATCATCCAATGTGCGTCTGGACGTCCATTATTCATACCGTCCAATTGTCCGTCCAGAAACTAATGTATGAAAACTGGATGACTCATGAACGTCCAGCGCTAACTGGGAATCGTGAAAGAGAATCTTGAAAAACCGGAATCTAAGATATCGATTCTCATTGGAATCTCCTCAAGCATAAAATATCTTACGGTGAATGGCTACTGCACTTCACAGGTCAGATGGAGTCGAAAACTTTTCAAACTTTCCGCGTCTAGTTCTGAAACAGACAAAATGTATACACATTTCTAAAGGAGTGTCAACAATTTTAATTACTTCGCTTCTTTGGCAGTGGCAAAAATCATTTCCACTCGCCCTCTTGTCACCACCTATAACAATTAAGAAGTTATAGCTTTGAAGAGAAATTATTATAGAGGACGACGTCTGGGAGGTCCGCACAATGAGAGAGGGTTTAACAATAAGTGACAGTCGTAATTATATTCGGTGCAGAAATTAGGGTAACGTCGGCCGACGACGAATGGCGGATGGATGGAAAGTGCGAATAAGAGGTTCGGTGGAGTGAGTGGAATGGGGATGGAAAGATAGAAATATAGAGAGGCACTCAAGAGTGCTCCGGAGAATCTTTTTAATTAGAAACCCTTTACAAAGAAAGGGATAATGAAAGGTGGAAATGAGCGGGAGAAAGTGCGAGTGTGAAAGAGATAGTGCGAGGGCTGATAGGGCTGACGAGGTGGGGGAATCGGAGAAATTAAAGAGGAATAGAGGCGAGCAGAGAATGAAATTGCAGCCCATGAAGTAACTTGAATTTATTCGCCTCTCCTGCACTCAACTCGCATGCGCGCTCTTGACAAGGACGTGCGACGTGCAACTCGGGCCAGCGAATGTTAATTGAAAAGATAAATCGCGAAGAAAGAAATCGCCGTCGAGGATTCTTCTTTGCCGATGGGCATTTGCCTAATCGGATGAAGGCGCGGAATTATGTTTCGAGTTATTACGCACGTGTGTCCGCCCGTACATGAGTTATACGGCCGTGAAGAAACCGATGTTTTATCTGATAAAAAAGGCGATTAAAAATGAGACTGGAAATTTATAGATTGCTTCAGTGGTAACGTTGTATTAAAATCTGATAAAAGATAAACGGGAGTCTTTTATTTCTAAAATGAAAATATTTATGGATTATTCATTACTTTGTTTCGTCAGCTTTTAAAAACTGTGGAAGGTTGGCTTTTATCGCTAAGGTAATATACCTTAACACTGTAATTTTCATGTTACTTGTACTTTACATGTTACGATTGCTTCCTGAACGAAGCATGTGATGCATCATTGGTAAGCATGAGTGATACCATCTTTACATTTTCTGCTTCCGGGTCAGTACCCGTAGAAGTGCATTTTCGTAGCAATGCTCCAATTCAGGTGTTCTTTAGCGTTATCTGGCTCTGGGCTTCCGCCACGTTACGGGCATGCTTACAGATGCCTGATTAGATATTCGACTCCTGTTTCGTTGCTTGCATTTCACGCGGTTTTCTACTGCGTTTTGTCATTGACGGGTTAATTAAGTGACGTCCAAATCATTTACTTTTCTTAGTTCATTCTTAATCAACATGACGGTTCCTCTGCGTTCTAAATTTTTGCAATGTAAGACTTGGAATTTCATTGTAGATACTTTAAATGACGGCTCTCCTGTTGATTCATATTTTTTGTCTATTTCGAGACTAAACAGTGTGTCCTGGGAGATCTGAATTCCAGAACGAACCTACTCTCGAATTCAAATCCATGTTTATGCGCGTCAGGTTTTTTCATGAAGCTAATCATGATATGGCATTACTGCAAATGTCAAATTTCGCCATCCACAACATGCTGTGAACCGTCAGTTGTACGGCTCTCGATTAAATGAATTATTGTTAAGATTTAGAGAATTGAGTTAGGTCAAATTTTTGGTTGACACGAGTTTATACATTTAGATTAGCTACTTAGAAAACACCAGAACTGCCAAAAGGTGTCAATGCTCCAGAATATACGAGGCATAATGGGTACATCATTCATGAAGAAGTTAATAAGTTTCGTTTCTACAGCATTGTTTCTAAACAATTTTGATGCAGAGCTTTCAGCTCAACAAAGAATTCATTAAGTTTCGTCCACTTGCAAACACCCGCCCATACAGTACGCAATCATATTATTTTAATGATATGCTTTTTTATTTATTTACCTCTGTGAATTTCTATTATACAAAAGATACTTGGCCGGTTTTTTCGATCCTTTGCGCCGTTAACGAACCCGCAATTACGCGTTGACGAGGATGCGGGTTAGCGCCAAGTTGCGAATATTTCCAGCGGACGACCACCGACGGACGCAATTTTTCAAAATTGCCCAGAAGAAGAGAACGCGACGCGGTCACGTTGTCAGTGTAATTTCCGATGTGCGGGAGAAACGAGCCACCGCACAAAGCGGAAAAGGGGAGCCGTAAAGAGAACTTGATTAATAAACAAACATTTTGTTTCGAAGGAACAAGAGGGAAACCTACTTCTAATTACGAACGGGTTGCTCAATTTGAATATTACTCGCGATAATTAATAACAATGCGTGGCATTAATTAAATGCGAAAGCAGCAGTTGGGTTAATTGCTTTATTGCAACGAATGTATACATTTCCTCTTCGTCATTAACGTTTGTTCTTAATGTGTCGTTAAAGTTTACGTTTTCCAGAGAATTTGATAAATGCCTATAATTTTGATTTTTAGGCCAATATGGCTGCACAATACCTTTTTTCACAAGTGACAGGGAAAACTTTAACTTTTGTTAAGCTGAAAGTACTTCCTGTTGTGGTTTCTCACAAGTGTGCTGAGTATTTTGATGATTTTTGTATTTTCAAAATTATTCATTTACTCTTATACACTAAAGGTAAATGAGAAATTCTGTATTGCCATTTCGTCAGTTTTGTTCTGCATTATATTTCGTCTTCGGCTCAAGATTAGTAAAAATGAATCTAGAATGATCAGCACCGTATAAACGTTATCATAAATACACGAAATGAAGGCGATTTTATGTTCAAGATCTTGAACATAAAATCGCCTTGAGTATTATTTTTAACGCTATTTTTCGTTACTTCCCATTATGCCGGCATACTTCGGAATATTTAACGGTCGATTTGTCTTAGAGTTGCAGACGTCATTGGGTGTGCTAGGTATTCAGTCGTTTCCATAAACACGATGCTCCTCTCTTCTCGTTACCTAGAAATGCTCTTGGAATCGTTCAGCGGCGCAGCAATTATCGAAAAACGATTATCCAACCGCGAACGTGGCATATTTCTGGGTTTGTTTAGCCCGCCATCGTTAGAGTAGTTTAAGCCGCATGAACATGTTACGTGTCTAATGGCCCAGGCTTATGTGTGTGTGTGTGTGTTCAGTCGGATTGCAACAATCCCCCTGCATTTGCCGAGCAATGCGTAAAAAATGTGAATAGTACCAGCGCTTGAAATAGAGAAATGTTGCAGCAATAAGCAGTAAGGTTGGAAAACCGAAGATGACGGATATTTCCTGCATTAATCGAAAAGTCCTTTTGCTTATCATGGTGCTTATGCTTCCGCATTGAACAAATTTCTTCATTTGATATTTAAAAGACGAATGGATGACGTCACAATGACAATCGGGTACGTGATAATATCAAAGTGACTAGTAGCCAATAAGGGACACCCGTTACCCGTGAACTTATCCGAATACACGTCCTTTTTGTATCAGGAATATTCCATTCGCATAATTGATGAAATCGAGTTCGTCCTACCCCGTCATTTTTGACATACGCAGAGAGAAAAGTTTAAAAGCAGGGGCGTCGTCAAGTGCACCTTTAATATGCTAATATCAACGGGCAAAAGTATAAATTACCCAGTCACGAAATAATATGCGATTATTTCGAAAGTGCAATACACCAATTTTTTTCATCTGATACAAAACACCGGGCGATCGTTGCGACAATTTTTCGGAGGATGCTATCATTAGCGTCGCGGCCTTCTTTTAACCGAGCGAATGGCAATTGTTTGCCCGCGGGCGACAATGCTAAAATGCGCAAGTGCATACATTAAATTGGCCGAATAAGTCGTTAAGTATAACGTTATTACTGAAATTTAACCAGGCGATTTAATTAATGAGAGGAAGTCCACGTTTTCCAAAATTGATATCGTTTTATCTTTCGATTTTTCAGATAATTACACGATACGGACATTTTTCCACCTGAAAGTAGACGATGCGCTTGGCGATGATTGTAATATTTTTGCGGCATTTTTTGTTCACATGCACATCGCGTAAGTCATTATGAAATAGTACATTATACAACTAGTGAGGGAAATTGATGTTGGACAAGTAACCATTTTGTCAACAATCTCCCGTGTTGTACGCGGGTCTCATCGACGTCGACATCAGCTTTCAAAGTTAGAAAAACAAATATCGAACCCACCAATTCCAATAGAATTTTTTTACATCAAATTCAAAATCTCGATACGAAGCATTGTTTACCTTCTTATGATATTTTTTGAATATGTATAGTTGAGTACTACTGTTTTTAATAAATTGTTTTTGTCCGAAAACACATATAAATTACCCACATGGGAATTGATGTGCCCACAACGTCTCAGCATGTCTAGACATTCTTATTTATGTGGGTAGTTGTTATAACATGGTCACGCAACCAACACAATTAGTTGGACTAGTCATTGCACTAATTACTGCATCACCAAATGAAGGATATTTGATTCGGGCGATCGATCATCCGATGATCGGAGCATGTAGCCATTGAGTTAATGTCACTATTTTTCAAAGTTGTTTCTAAACTTTTGAATAATAAAAGGACCAATGGGAAAAATCACTTTTATTGACCAATAGTGCTAAATGCAAGCCATCCACGTAAAAATGAAGTCAAAACTCATTATTGTTGAAAAGTATAAGCTTCACCTGTCCGAAGTAAGTCATCACTCCGAGAAATTGATCGGTGCCCACAATCTCCCTAGCGTTTTCTAAATTATAAACGACGCAACGAATCAGGGCTAAATAACACATAATAACTTTCTCGAATTAACACGTACGTACGTCTCTCGCAGACCGCTTAGGAACCGCGAAATTTAAGGGCGGGGCAGGGAGGGTGGCGGCATATGTTCGAGAAATCGAGATCGGACGATTTGATGAAACGGTACACGTAATCGTAAATTGCGTCGAGTCCTTCATGATTATTCACGTCTACAAATACAGCCCATTTTTTCAGGGCAGACGCGACACTGGTCAGTCATTGCGACATTTTTAAAGCCAGCACTATCATTAACGGAGGCTCATTGGCCTCGTTCTTTTGGACAGGCTGCTCGCAATCGCTGCTCCTGGGGCGATGCATAATCGTAATGGGACCACTCGATGTCCGAGAATCCTTAATGGACGTTATATCGTGTGCACGAAGGAGATACAGTCCGAGGGGCAAGAAAAAGGCTAACGGCTCGCACCGCGTTGTCTCCAAAACTGGGGAGGGCGCACCTGCCTCTCAAGATTGCTGTCGGCATGCCCCTGGACTGTTAATTCGTAATGACACGAGTGCACCATCATTCCCGTGTAATCGCGGCATTATTAGACGCTCATTCGGCGATTTAGCCAAATTTTGCTGCTCGCAAAAAAAATTTGACAGATTTCCATCGAACCTCGAACGTGTGTCATTGTACGCTTCTGCGAGAAGAGCAGAAAGAGTGAAGGAATTACGACGATGAAGTGGATTTATCGTAACATTATGCGTCTTCTTTCGCTAATTTCCATTCGACTTTTAAATGAGACTCATTAAAAGTCGATAGACGTCTCCTTGGAGGTCTATTGACTTTAATTGTTAATTGATTTTTGAGTGCAGGATTTGTGACTGACGTATATTTCGCAATTACGTTATGCCTGCTCCGACTGCCGAAAATAAGAAATGTAAGGCATATTAAAGCATTAACATCTAAATGAGGACTCGTCTTAAGTGCTTTTATTTCAGATGGTTCAAAATAATATGTCAATTCTGGAAAAGTATTCAATTATTTAATTCCTTGAGAAAAGTTGCAGTCATTTTTAATGGAGGTCTTGACATCGCCCAAATCCCACTGACACATGATACACGAGTAATCAGAGTTCTGTGAAAAAATCGCAGAGACCGTTAGCACCTTGCCGAAAACACCTTGCATGCTTCACCTTTCACTTTTGCATACATTATTTATAATAACTCAAAATATAAGATATTGAAGGTATTAAGGTAGTATTAAAAGGTAGTATAAGGAAGATATAAGTTATAATATGTAGATTGCAATAGCCCTTCAATATCAATAAATGTTATTACATTAAAACATGTTAATACATGGTAGAAGGTTTAATATCTAGATTCATTTACATAACATGATTGTCAGTTTTCTTTTGGCCTTCATTACCACGTAGAAATTAGCCAATTTTTTTCTGAGAAACCCCAGAGAGTACGATCTAAGTTGTTCCAGCGCAGCGTGAAGTTCTAATGTCTCTGGACAATTTTGTAAAAAGGTTGCGTCTGGGTTTGAAAAGGTCTAAATAAAACTTTTTTCGTGGCTTGTTTACTGGTCTTCTGTGTGATGCTTATAAGTACCATATAGATTCTGTGGGAAAATTTTAACAAAGTACCTTGCGAAAAATTAATGTAGAAAGTATATTGAACGACACAGTTCGTACGTAACATCTGATGACAGCACTTGGAAAATTTATTCACCCATAAACGGTCACTGATTTTCCTTTGATGTTTGCAACTGATCCTTAAACACAAATAATTAGATATATAAGATTAATTCGGAATTTATTGTGATTGGTATAAGTCCAGAATAAAGAAGTTAATGACTGTTGACGGTAACCTTTTGTATTTCGCGCGACATAATCGGTGTGACGTCACGCGATAGCTAATCGCGTCGATGCCCTTAGGCACGTAAATTGGCAAATCATTTGAATTATATTATCAGTCAAACATCACACCGCTTATCGGAAGTTGCACCGCACGATATCCGCGATATCACCCCAATGTTGCAGCTGAATCTTCCGATTTACGAAGGCAACATTCTTGTCTGCACGCGATCAAATCTAAAATAATCTTTTGAAGTTAATGAATTTCATTGTCGTATCGATTTGGGAAATCAACCCAGGTTAGATTAGATGAGATCAAAATTCAGATTGGCCTGATCCTTATTTTGATCGGATCTGACGTGACGAATTGCGATCTTTATATTCTATAATTATATCATCACCGTAAAAATCTTGAAAAATACTTTCAAATTTCATCGGAACATCCAATAGATATGATAGTAAAAAGTATTAAAAATTTGGTATAGGGAAAATAATTTAGAAATGAAATTAAAAAAATGAAAACTTTATGATTAGAGTAATAAAAATTAATTAATTAATAATAATAATAATAATAATAATAATAATAATAATAATAATAATATTAGGATATGATAAAATATTTTATTTAAAGTGACTAATTTTTATTTCTTTAGGCACTTCATATATATCATGAGTATATTTAAATTTGATTTAAAATTTTAATTACAGACATATTATAATTAATTATAATCAGTTATGAAGTAAACAAATTACCGAAATTCAAATCTGATGAAAATACAAAAATATCAATTTCGATTACATTGAATACATTTACGTGACATTATCTTGAAATGTAATAAAAGTATCACTTATCGACCTCATTTATTCATTGTTTATTGTAATGTCATTTATGCCCGTTGCGCGTAACATTTATTACAAGGATAATATTTAATCTTAAAATAATAATATAAATATCTTATAAAAGAAATGAAAGAATTTCCAATAACGTTCATTGTTTCACGATGACAGCAGAGATTTTCACATTTGCGAATTTAGTAATCTCGATCGGTAATCAGCTGTTACAGGGGGTAATGTACGAATGAATTAATTAGTATCCGACCAAGCGTTAAAAACTCAAATACTGATGCAATGCGAGATCGGAAAAACGTCTGGGTCTGATACAATTAAAAAAATGTGAAAAAATGCGATTGTGATATACATTAATTAAATTAATGAACCAGTTAATCAAGCTTGATATTCGTCGGTTAAAAATTGTTATACCGAAGTAAATCATAGTACGATTTGCTTATTTATTATTTTAAACATGAAGATTTAATCAAATACCAACAATTTATATATGAAAATTCGTTAGAGGATAATTTTATATTGTATGTTAAAACGAATACATCATTTCTGATAAATTTCTTCCAACTATACTCAATGTTAGCAGTAACCGTACATATCATACATACGCAAGGTCGTTTTTTTGGTATCTGTTTCGGTCGAAAACATAACAATTATGATTATTGAGCATTTGAACACTTATTAGCTAAGGTAAGCATAATTATAAACGCAAAACCCAACGTATATCTTGGGAATTTCCAAGGCTTTAAGAAAGTCCACGAAGGGGACAATTAAGATACATCAGAAAAATTATTCCATGAGAATTATCATCCTTAAAATCGTAGATTGAATACAGTCGTTCCGTACTTGGGAAAATGTTGTTTGATTTGCGGCTAAAACTGTATAGTATTAGTGGATTTTCTCCTATTATTATTAAAAGCATCATTAATTGGCTCAAGTACATTTTAATTGGACGTGAATTATGCGTGATAAAAACTAGGCGGCGCGCTTCACGTTTATTGGATTACGCATTATTATATGCAATTAAATCAATTATAATTTATTGCTGGCTTTGAGTATAGCTGATTATCAATCGTTATAAGTCCTCAATGTTCAATGTAATTTGATCAAATAAATTCTAAAGATTTAATCAGAGGATTATGTGTTATTATTATAGTCAGTGCATTTAAATTTTATATACTCAAATTGACTAAATAATTCTTTGTCGATTTGATATTTGACAACACATTTGAGATGTTGATCATATAAATTGAGACGCCTAAATGCTAAAAGAATAATAGATATATCGCGAATTAGATATCACCAGAAGATATTCTCTATTCATTAATAATACACCGCGATTAAACCATTCAAACAACTTAACTTTCTAGTAATATTAAAACTCAAATCTGGTAATTGTCAGATAAATAAAATGGCAGTAAAGGAGCTTCGAGATAAAGTTACTAGGTTTAGACACACACCTTTCAACCAGCATAACAAATGCAAAATTATGTTATAGTGTTTTGTTGCAAACAATTTTAATCACATGAAACAGGTTACATTTAATGCTTGTAACATACCATTTACGCAATTCTTACAAATGTTACATTATTGTTGCCTCTATAAAATAAAGCAAGCCGACAAAACTGTGTTGAAAAAAGAAGAAACGAAGCTTTAATTTGGACCAATATAAGAATGTACAATTTTATATCCTACCCAATTACCACATGACTTCTATTAGATGCCCAGTGGAAAATTATTAATACCAGTGGGAACATAATGTTTAAACACCCACAATGGTATTGGCTCAAAAGAGGAAAAAAGTTTTTTTTGTATTGTACATGATAGTAATAGTGGGTTCCGTAAAATCTGAACATTTGTGTTTTCCATAATACGGAATGTAGTTTGTATAAGTGCAATAATGCAAAGCACGCGAGGTGCAACTCGCTGGGTATACAGTGTCGACAAAACCTTTATTAATGCATCAGAATACGTAATAAATAAAGAAAATGTTTTCAACCATAATAAGTTAAAAATATTAATTAGGTTATTAATTACAGATTTTACAGGTCAGGTATAGGCCATAATCCTAAATAAATTGTATAGATTATCCAGAGAAATGAAAAACCCTTGATAAGAAAATGTTAAAATTCAGAAAAATTAAATAAAATGTTGATACGCATTCTGACGGACCTCATTCATACAGTAATATACGTATCCACAAGAAAGTTTGCCCACTCCACGACTCCAATATTGATGAGTTACAGTGAAGTCTCCAAAGAGTCCATCAAATTCAATACTCCATACGACGGATTTTTCTCGAATTCCTCCCATTGATTAGCACGTGTCAACATGTAACGATCATCTCGTTTGTACGCGCGCCATCCTGGTGGTAGATTCAAACTCGTCTAAAAAAAGGCTCATAAATAAAACTTTACCGCACGCGATACTTGTAAAGGGTAAGAAAGCGCATTTCGCGCGAGATCACAGAGGCTGACTTCGGTCCTGCCTCCACCATTAAACGAGAACTTTGTCGGGCGACCGGATGTCGTATCTGCCAGGTCGAAGGTCGAACTTGGGAACTTGAGAGTCGCGACTCCTCGAAGAAGCTTTTGAAGATTAAAGAAACGCCGAAGTATTCCGTAGGTCGAATCGGGCGGGGCTTTTGTTGGGTCGCTATAGGAAGACGACTTCAGGGCTGGTAACTGAATGAATGTCACGATCGTTCTATTTGTCCCATCGGCGTGTCTAAATGCGTCCCGCAACACTATTAGAACGTTGAAAACGATGAAAAGAGCTGGAGGTAATCAAACATTTTTAACTATAATTTTACTCAGGAAATTGCATGACTTCCCGAAAATGAGACGATCATTGCGCTCATTGCGTGTCTGCGTGGATTTTGTTTGCGTTCAATATAAATTTGGGAGAGCATCTGATGGATTTGTGGTGGAGCTGAATGGATATCCAACTTTGCGATAATTGGCCATCTGTACCTTAAACGCCCTTCCTCGGTAGAATCACTCATCATCGCATCACGAAAGAATGCAATGAGGACATCCGATTTTGAAAAGTTTACACGTACATATGGCATCTCGTCGTTCACTTTTTGGTAAATTTGAGACCTTCCCTTTCTACCATTAAACGCTCAAGTGCCCGATCGCTCATCAAGTTCCTGGACGCTCGTGGCATTCTTTCTCGCTGTACCACCTTCACTTTTCTTTTTAACCGACTGATTGATCCCTCGGAACGGACGCACGGCAAAAATTTCGCGTCTCCTCGTTTTCTCTCGGTTTCATTACCTTCTTTTCGATCATTTCATTTTTTTTTCACCAGTTTATATATTTTTCTTATTTATCGTCGAGCCGACGACACGTCCCTCCCGGCCGCATGCGAATCCCGGCGATAGTCGCTTGCTATATTTAGCGAGCAAAGACTCGCCAGGCGGTATTTCACTCTTAAAAGAAAGGAGCTAATTTAGAGGCGTGTCGGTGTTTAGGAAGCCCTGCTATCCGCCGTCGTCAAAGCAAGTCGTTTCGGAGACGCCGATGACGCTGCGCGGGAGTCGCGAGACCTTTTATTTCTTTCCTGTTGTTTTTTGGCACGAATTAATATCTTGAATTACTTCGGGACACAACTGGCGCAGACATGATTGTTTGTTATAAATTGCTTCCAGTTAGTAGGAGGCCTCACTTTAAGCCGTATGTAGATAAAACGACTGTTACGACTTCGCGCGTTTTATGCCCGGGCATTTGAGTGTCCGTTAATTCAGATTTATGGCTTGAAGAGATAAAACATGAAGAATATAGCACTTAGGTCACTAAAAGCTGGCACTTTGTCATTTTAGTTGTTATTTTTATCTAATATATTTTTAGGCGTGTTGTGCGCAGACGTTTTGCACACTTCAGGGATGTATTTTTAGGGGGGTTTAGGGGGATAGATAATATAGGGGTTGCTTCAGATGATTAGTGTATCCGAATGTCGGCTATCTATAATTGTGAATACACCTCTGGTTTCTTACATATTTTATTGCGCTGATTACGTCCAATTTTCGTCCATGGACGAACGGAAAATAATTGGACGAATCATGGACGTCCAATATAAACGTCAAGTGCTAATTCTTTTCAAACAACATTCTCAAAATGCACAAACGAATTTACTTTGGTTTCCACCGCCCTCGTTACTTCCGCGCGGAATCAGGGTAGGATCATTGTCGGAGGACGCAGAAAGCGAGATGAATGAAAAAATGAGATAGATAGAAAAGCGACTTACGGGACAAAAGTCTCTGGTGGTTACGCCCCGGATATAATTTCTCAGTGACACGAACGTCAAGCCGCGGCGCTCGCAGTCTGCTCCAACGTAATTTTAAAATTATTCGTCTTCTTCGCGAAACCAGGAAGAATCCTCCAGGAAAAGACACCTCCCGCCCGTAGGGTTTTCGAAAGAGTGCATGGATTTACGGTAGGAGCGACAGCACTGTCAGTGCGGAAGTCACTACGTTAATTCGCCCGCAAATCACTGTCACGCGCGCGTGGTATCTTGGAATGTCACTTATTCAAGCAGTTTAATCTCGCCATTTTTATAAACTTCTAAGCGAAATCAAATTCGTCACTTACGTGAAATATCGGACGACGCGATGCATGAGCGTAAAGTGCGTTTACTTAAGGGGTGAGATCCACTTAGTTGAAATTTTTGTCTTCGAAATGAAGGGTTAATCGAGTTTGCTCAAGATTCTCGTCAGACCTTCCGAGCGGAGCTGAAAGCTTCTGTCAAATGGGGAGAAACGTTTCGTACCAGAAATAAATGTGATACGAATGACAAAAGGTCTTATTAAAATTAAATTCACGGCATTTAGGGTCTTTCATTGCGATCAGAGTTCGTAGGGGGTCTCCGGATTATTCGATTAGTTGTCGGTTTCATGGCGGTCTTGTTGTTCCTGGAGTCTGGTTTTAGAAATGGGTTTGCCTTTAAGACAGTGGAGCATGTTCTATCAACAATAAAACAAAAGAATTTTCATTCTCTAGAACCATAATCCTTAATGTCTATCTATATAAAATATTGCTACATTTCTTCCAATTAAAAAAAAAGGGTAAAAATTAATAATGCGCAGTTTTATATGAAAATACTTTAAGTTTAGGTGTCTCGATAGTTAAATACACGAAATTTACCAGTTAATTCAATTAATTAATTATGATACGGAATACACGTATGCATTACGCAGTAACACAGCATCTTTAAAATTAAACATTGTTATATGATAAGATTCTCATGAGTTTTTAACTATTTAACTTTTGAACTATCTGACATTTGAACAGTTGCCATTTCGAATTTTTATATTTTCACTTTCGATTCTCAATAAGGGTCACCAAATTCAATCATGATCTTTTTTTTTTTTTTTTTTTTTTTTTTTTTTTTTTTTTTTTTTTTTTTTTTTTTTTTTTTTTTTTTTTTTTTTTTTTTTTTTTTTTTTTTTTT
>JAPYZR010000243.1:0-47746 GCA_030522945.1 Trichopria nigra | reverse complement strand
ATATCTCAATTATATATGATCATATCTGGAACATATATGAGCCAGATATAACCATATATGATCCAGATATAACCATATCTGAATCCATTTTTTCCCGGGTAGAAATAACTCTTTTCACATAATAGCGCACAATTCATATTAAACAAGCTAGAGATTTCAGTAAACAATAATGTTTTCATTTCTGGTATATAAAAAATATTTTTTCTAACTTTATCGAACAAATTTTAAAAATTTTATTCAATAGTATTTTTTTTTTTTTTTTTTTTTTTTTATTACGGCCCTTTCTGCCCTTCAATACGGCTAATTGGCCCCACAATTCAATAGTATTGTTAATATTTTTTAACATTTAACTTTTTTCAGGACAATCCAATAATACCAGTGTTAATACCGTTCGTAACCCAAAAAGTGTTATGGTTCAATTTTGAAATGAACAAAATCTATTAAAAACAGAAATGCTTTCAAGAACCGATATCTGGTCCACTCTTATTAAATAATTCATGTCGACTGGACGTGTATACTTAAATATGCTAGATTATAAACTTAAATAAATTCAGGCGGCATTAATGAGGATCAACTAAAAATATCAAAAACAACTACAAGCATATTCAAATATAGTATTGTATCGTAAAAGAGAAGAAATAAGCCTTCTACTATCCATATTAAAAAATAAAAATTTTTGCGTAAATAACAGCGTAAGTGACAGTAGTTGAAGGAAATAAAGGAATAAAGCAATGAATTAATAAAACGATCATATTTGCCATAAACATAAATTACCAGTTTCGCACTTCTATCGTAGCATTATTATTAAACAAGACAATTAAGTAACGGATAAAATTAATATTTAGAAAAAACTGCATGAGACAATAAAAATTGTTTGATTATTAGAATTATAACTCATCTCTACTAAAATAAGATCCCAATAGACGTTATTATTCTTTTCATTACTTACCATCCATTTTGCATTGAGGTAACTTTTGAAAGATTTTTTTTATATTATTCCAATAAGAATCATTATTTAGTGTGAGATAAATAAGAAAGAATAAAACCAATACGCTTTCACTTTTAAACGATTACTTCAGCAATTCATTTAATGCTCGTGTTCGAGCGAAAACTAAAATTGGCAAGTCTGATTCAAAACGTAAATATTATTGCTTGGGGCATTCATAGTGAATTAATAAGCCCATAAAATATCCATAATCATTCGATGATCTTCCGCGGGAGTAGAGATAAGTGAAAGAAGAGTTGAAATGAGCTCGAAACAAGGGGAGTGTATACAGATGGAAGAGGACGTCGAAGGAATAAAGGTGGATGGCTCGGTCACGCGATCCTTTCAGGGTTCACTTCGGGGATCATCGTGATCATGATTTCGATTCCTTGCATCGACTATGTCTACAAATAACTGATCCCGGCTTCCGCTATTAAATAGATCATACTGTCCTCTCCCAGGACATCTGTCGTGAAGGTTTTTTAAAGCTGGTGTAAAGTTTTAAGGAAATATAACATCTAAGGAATATAAGATGATCCACGTCATTTCATTTTCGACATTTTTATTCCAAGTTACAATGTACATTATTACGGCTAACATATTGAAATCAATTTACAATAAACCGATTAATGCTGGTGTAATTTAAAAAAATAGATTTAATATAAAAATATTTAAGGTCATATACGTTTTTTACAATTTTGTTCAAGCGCATGACTACAGTTAAATCGGGTTTATTGTGAAAATATGTAGATTGCTATTATAACTCTAATTAATATCAATTATATCAGGAAATTAAAGAAAATTAATTTCATTGCAATGGGTGCTTACAAATTTATAAAAATAGCGAGTTAAATTTGAGACTACTTTTCCTCATGAACGCAATTTTTAATACAGTCCACTTACTTTACGAAATAAATTAAACTTACAACTAAGTAGACACTATAATTACACTTCTATATGAACAGTTTTACATACAAACGAGCAAGTTCGCATGGAGTTATTAAGTTAGTTTATTAAATAATATTTTATAAATTACTTGAAAAATCGATTAGACAATTTAATACTTGCTTCTGTACATTATTGACGTATTTCTCGTCTCCTTGTCATATGTATGGAACATCATTTTTACTGTTAAGTTAATTTATTCCAATATTAATAACTATACAGATAATATGACGAAATCAAAAACGATATAAGTTAACAGTAAATTACAAAAATTCATCTAGCTGAATTTTGAACATATCAAAGACTTGAAAGACCACATAAAAACTTCGAATTTTCAATTTCCTCTGGTAATGCAGAACGTAAGGAGATGTCTACGAAGTTTTCGTATATACCACTCGATATAAGTTTTATTATGGAAATTTCACAAGATAAAATCATTTCCTGCTTACCTAAGAGAATAAAATTAAAGTTTATTTAGATTACAGAATATGAGGCTATGATATATATAATATCGCTTTTCAAAAAAAAGTGCCTTAAACCTAGTGACAAAGCAGATATAAAAAATTAATAATAACTACATTAATAAATTATATTCAATATTTTTTTAATTCAGCTTGTGTGAGGAAAGTATTTACACAAATGGAATATATCGGAATACTAATATAACTACCATATAACGATTAATCCGATATAATTGTGTATAGAATACACAATACATAAATTACTGTTTGTGCTTAATTCTATATGTTATTTGTGCGGCAATACTTCTTATATATTTTAAATAAAACTATCCATTGTTCAATCTCGTAAAAAAGGGAAACATTAAAAGGCATTATAAAAGGATACGCGGATTTATTTGCCCACAAGTGAATGATTGGTTTTAAAGGGAACCATAATTTAAAGTTAACCGAACTCTTTAACGATTATGAATTGCAAAGAAGCGGTTAAGAAATGTAATAGTTCTATAATTATGATAAAATCCAGTAATGATGATTGAACACATGACACAGTAATTTCTGTTTCATTGTTCGTATTTACCTGCGCAAGAACCTGTTCCGCAAACGGTATCGAACACCTCGAGATCTGCTGCATCCAAACCACTGCTTCCACCAATAAGAACTTTATCTTCTGAGTATGATTTACCGCACTGTATACGTAATATCAAGGAAAGAAAATTATCGCAACTTGAAAACGAAGTTTTAATTCGTAGTTCGTATAAATACATATACATATATATGAGCATAATTAATACAAATAAAAGGATATTAATTTAAAAATTAATATATTATATAATTAGTAATTAAGTTTTTCTAACAATTTCATTATTCATTTAAGTATTTAATCAATTTTAAATGAAAAATCATGGAATATATCACTGCCACTAGATACGCATATAGACTACAAAATTAACTATATTATTAACTTTTCTTATATATCTATGTGTTATATAAAAGTTAAAAATAATATTAATAATATTATTCGTAAATTATAACAAATCAAAAAAGAAAGCGTTTATTATTATTGAAATTAAAAAAAAAATGTAAAGTCAAGAAAACGTCATTAACTAACCTCGCAGTTCGAAAATCTTGACAAAAATCTCCTTCGTGAAGGACCGATCCTATATGAATTGATTTTCACTGCAGTTGCATAAGGTGCCCACAACGAACAGTTGATATTTTGATCATAATTTCTCAGAGTATAATTGGGCGCTTCTGTTGCAATCACATTACAAGCTAGAAATATAAATATATTTATATTGCATATGATTTATTATCACCCCTATTAAAGTAGGTGCGAAAGGACGTACCCAAAAGATGTACGAAATTGGCCGCCGAAATAACACGTCCTTTCGTACGTCTTTTTGCGACTCATTTCGTAAGTCATTTTCTTAATAGAATATAATAATTTTGCCAGTTTTTTTTTTTTTTTTTTTTTTTTTTTTTGGTTTTTTTTTTTTTTTTTTTTTTTTTTTTTTAATAGGGATATAACTCACATAATTTATATTCAAGTAAGATTCTAAAACTATATATGATAAGTGACAAACATATGCTTCAGGCAAGAATTTTCAATAGAAAAATGTAAAGAAAGTATATTTTTTCGTAAATATAAAATCAGCAAATAAATAAATGTTTTTTGTCACACCTGCGTAAAAAGTTAAGCTTGTATTTTCGTCCTCAGAACTTGATTGACAATCCATGTGTTTCGGTGTCGAAGACTTTCAACATATGGTCGCTGTCACCTGCATTACCAACATTAAAAACTTTTTATACAGGTGTGAAAAAATGTGTATATTACTGGAAAAGGTGCATTCGGTTCAAAGGTATAGACTGAAAATACCTCAATTTGTACCCTGATATGAAATATGGAATTATCTAGTGAATGATTAACCATCAGACCAAGATGGTGTTGCACTTACGCTGCGAATGTTTCACATGGCGGACGAAAATGGAGAAGCCTTTCCCTTTTTCCGGTATACGGTATTGAATTAATGCGCCATTTTGGGAACTGAGGAAAACTCTGCTTGGCTTGTTGTCGCAAAATTCAGTTATCCTCTGCGGCAAGGGGAGTGCGTGATCTTCTGGACTTGGAAAATACTTGCCATTTAATTCCCATCCGTCTACGAACTACCGAGTTTCGTTTACCTCTTATTTCATTCAATAAATCTTATGTAATATAAAGGAGCACGCTTGCGTAAGAAAATTATGCGCGCGGGAGTGTGAATAAAAATGTACTACATCATTGAATGTTGGACTCATTCACGGCTTCAAATGCTTCAAAGTTCATGAAAATGTTGAAATAAAATTGAAATAAACTACAACCTTTTTTACGAACATATACAAACATGTATTCTTTGAAATTAATTTGAGTTGGTTAATTAGATAAATAAAGTTAACTCAATTCTTTATACAAATGTGTATTTATTAAATGGCCAATGCTGTTTTCTTAAATTTTAATCCAGTTACTGAAGCAGAAATTGCCTTTAATTTATGAAGTATTTTGAAATTCAAATATTCTTTCATATTAGGGCCCTTTAAAGTAAAAATGTTTTTCACACTTACGTATTTTTCTCAGGTAATATTACTGATTAACTATTGCAGATAGATTATAAATATATATGTATGGTTGCATGTTAACGTATAATTTTTTCAAATAAGATATTCATAGAGGTTAATGCAACCGATGAGTGTCCAAAATCCTACAATGTATATATATATATATTGACTATATAATTATTTAAATTTCGGTATATAGAAAATTAACTATTTAGCAATAAATAAAGTAAAAAATTCATCGAACAAGTTTTTGATAATGATCACGAGCTTGTGTTAAATAACACAAAGAAACCATCTACTAGGGATGTAAATAAAGTATTAATTTTATAAAATTTAAATTATGATTCATAAAAAATAAATACAATAATTTGGTTTGATAATAAAATTTTGAAAAATGCATTTACGACACCTACTGGGCAAATGTGCTCCCTTATATTTCAACCGATATTGCACACTTTTTAAGTTTGAATTTGATACAATCTTTAATTAGAAAAAAAAAGACTATAGCGGAAATGATAATTTGCAAAGTCAAAATGGATCCAAAAAAAAAAAAAAAAAAAAAAAAAAAAAAAAAAAAAAAATGATAAGGTTGAATTTGAAAAGAATAAAGTGATAAATTTTTGTTAAAAGCAACGCGTTATTTTCAGAAAAATAATATTTAAATCGTAATTTAAAAAGTCGATCTAGTGACGTATATTGTTGTGATAATAATTTCTACAGTCTTTCGCACTTGTTTTCGGAGGCTTAAAAAACAACTTTACTACAGCACGTGTCTTACCGACACTAATCCTCCGATTTTCCGGTAGTTGCATGGAACATCGAACTGCGTAAAAGTCACCTCCAATATTTCATCCGGATCCGCAAATAAATAAACTCCGCAAACGGTGTCTTTGTCGGATGTGGATTCGTACGTGAAATATCCCGTTTCCGACGACATAAACAGGCAGTCTGAAATAGAAGCACAATTTAAGTGTGTCAATTTAAGTACTACGAAATATGAGGTAAAACAATTTTTTTATTTATTATCATCAACAGATATGATGCTTTTTTTCGCACGCTATGTACTTTATGAATATTGTTGATAATGTATATACAAAAGATATCTTTTAACATTTATCATTTTTATTATGAATGTAGGAACTATATTGTTTATTTTTTTTTTAATATATATATGTATATATTTTAAATGGAAGAACTACTTTCTGGATAACTATTAAGTAGTCAATTTTTTGAATACGTTAGATAATATTTTTTCTAAATTTTATTTTTTATATTGTCGATTATTTTCAACATTATACGTTTTGATGAACATTGATGAGATTAATGCATTATTACCTTTCGGTCTATCCATAATAACATGAGCATCTTCTTCAACCGAGTTTTCCATGGATGACCTTACAGTATAAAAGAAATGTGCGAACCAGCTGCTAAGCATTCTCTGTAACAATAGATTTATAATTACTTTCAGAATCTGAATAGTTCGACTAGAATGTGCAAGTCATCTAGTTTCTGGATCATTCATTTCGATCGCTGATTCTGAAGCTAGATGATATACAATTTAAGAAATCATGCGAGTTTTCTGAACTTAAAAAATTGCGGAGTTTCGTTTAAATAATGCACGCAGAGAAACAAATTATTTTTTCGATAAGACGCTTACGATTAGATATTTTTTTAAATAGATGAGCAATTTGGTTGGTATCATTGCGTAAATTGATATTTAAAGTATAGTGAAAGATTTTTTACTTGGTATGATGATAAGATTTCATCGTTGCCATTCTTTTTCATCGTTGCAATAATGGGCAATGGGCAATAATCTCAATCCAATGCATTGAGATTAGATTGAACGTAACGTTTTATTGAATTCATTGCACTATTATTCTATTGGAAATAAGTCGAGTGCAAAAATGTTACAATTATATATTAATTATATTTAAAATTAAAACTTTTAATCTTTTACATGGTTCGATATGTATAGGTACAAAAATAATGAAATGGCAGAAAAGACAATAAAAGCTGGATAAAACTATGCGAGATCGGTACAATGTATTATTGTTATATATAATACATTAAATATTTAATTAAAATAATTAATTCCATCGATTTCCTGGAAATTTGAAAATATAGTGTTACTATATTTTTATAGTTTCAAAATTTTATAAGATTTTCTATGAATGGTAATTTATCATGCTAAAAGACGAGTTAATATGAATCATATAAAATAAACAACATTTAATTCTTCAAGAAAGTCTAGAACTATATATTTCAGTTAACGTCTTGATCTACCCGATTAATTTCAGTAAATATTTCATTTATCATATTAAAAGTTGTATTAATGAATCATGTTACAGTTACAGAAATATAACAGATGTTGTCAGGACTTAAGATGAATCCCAAACGTGAAAATGATATATAGATATATATATTTATTTATTTATTTATTTATTTATGAGACATCCCTTACGGAAATCAAGTCGGTGTAAACACTAAAAAAATGGGTGTAAACACTAAAAAAATTGGGGTTTACACCCAATTGGGTGTCATTTCGGACACTGAACATATTTTTTTCTGTGAGGGATAAACGGGCAATAACACCCTTTCAAACGAAAAGAGAGAAAAATGTGTGTAACTTATACTTATACGTAGCCAGCCAAGTTTAGAATATAATATCGTAACGTATAAGTATTTATAAACAAGTAAATATAATCATCGGGGAATGTAGAATCTAAGCACCGACGCCTTGCATCTATTATAAAAGGAAGGGTAAGAACCGATTTACCTAATTTCTAGTGGAACCGAGTTCCACAATCTACATAACCTATTAACCGATGAATAATATGAAATATTTAATTCTACATATACTTTCTTCCTGTCAGGATAAGTTGTTATATTATATTAACGGCTGATTAAAGTTCTTAACGGGTCAGAAATGACTGGTCAACCCAATCTGTGGTCGTATAGTTTCCAAAATAGTGGAACGAAACGTGCTATTTAAACTAACCTATAACCTATCATTATCGTTTCAATATAACGATATTAACCCCTTAAGGGTTGGTGATATACCGGCCTAGCTCACCTACTGTGAACAAAACTCATTAATTATAAATAAAAGAAGTTGAATTTTGAGGAATTTCTGACATGTTACGTCATGTTGATGAATGATATTATGGGCATCGTCTTTTAAATTGGTATAAACTTGCGCTCCTGGAGTGTTCAAGCTGATGTTTCAGTGTTTATGATGCAAATTTACTTCATATATTTTTAATATTTATATTTTAATTGCACTACTTTGAAGTACCTTATAACGATTTGTATAAATTGAAGATATAAACTAGGGGCTTCGCCCCCTGGACACCCGCTCGCTTCGCTACTAGCACAGCACATAATTCGTAAGTTAAATTAAAATCTAATTAAAGTTTGATCTGCAATATAAGTTGCAAAATGTAACTGAATCATGTTTGATATCAACGTGCATTAATTACTATTCAACATCGTCTACAATCATTATGCTTCATCATCCGACAAATAATCATTAATTGCAAATAATTGAAAATAAATATTTTCAAAACTTCTCCTCATACCACAGGTTGGACCGAAGTATTCAAATTCGCACACGCACACACACACACACACACACTTATTCACTCAGAGGTTACTTTTGTCAATTTGTTCGTGAGTTATATCTCGGTTCCCCACTCTACTACTCTATGGATATATTGTAAAAACTAATCAATTCTAAGTTAGGTCAGGACATATCCAAAAACAATTTGTGAAAGCATTTCTGTTGATTCGTTCGTTAGCAACGCATACGTCAGAACAAGATTCCGAATTTTTCTATTTTTTTTTTTTTTTTTTTTTTAGAAAATCTGGGATATCTCAACTTGTAAACGGCCAATTAAAAAAAAAAAATTGTATTGTATGCGATATCCTTTTCCGCGAACTTTGAATGCTCGTCCAATTTTTTACGGCACTAAAATGAGAGTGATATGCAAGTTTCCTAAATTTGTTTTGGACCTTCCCCCCACCATTTTTGCATGGATATATCCCAAAATCTCATCATTTCTAAGTTAAGCCAAAATACAACTTTTTACCGAACGGATTTTTGATACCTATTTTCGTTTGGGCGTTATGCCGCGTAGTAACGTACGTGCGTCCAAGATCCTGGAAAATTTTTTATTGCATTTTTGGACTCAATATGTTCTGAAACGTCGACATTTCATGAAAAAAGTGGTCATTTTTTTTTTTTTGAATGACCAAATTCAATACTTCGATCCCACCTCTGGTATGGGTCGAAGTAATAATATTGAATCACGTAAATTTAAATAGTATTAAATCAGTATTAAAGTTGAACATTGTTATATGTCGAGGTATCCATATGGAAAGTTTTCAATAGTTTCATTTCACAATGATTCTCCATAATTACAGCACTCTCTGAATTCAAAATAGCGAAAATGTATTCAAATCAGTAATTATACTCATTGATTTACAATGATCAGTGGTCTACTTTTAACTGATAATCAGTAAAAAGTTATTGAATTGCATAGTTTTCACTGTTTCCATTTAAGATGGCAATAATAAATTGTATCTCTAAAACTTCGCGCAGCAACATTTTTCTGGAAAAAACAAACCATCATTCGCTAAAATTTGTTAGTTTGAATAAACTTTTTAAAAACATTTTTTTTTTTTTAAGGCAAGATTAATAGTCAATAAAATGAGTTAAACTAACGATTTCTGCTTTCATCATATGTATTTTTAAACAATAATCTGCTCCCCTTTCAATGGCATTGTTTTTTAATATGTCAATTCTAAATAAATATTTATCTTTCTTAATTACAAAGTTCATACAAGAAAGAGCGGATTTTCACGAGAAGAAATTTTTGTGTAATTTCGATAAATTTCGATAAATTTCGATAATACATGTAACAACAATGAAGATATCGTAAAAACGTTTTTTCGCTGCTTGTCAGAACGCCCGTTGATTTGACGTCGGATTAACTTATACCAGCGCGAGTGGTGCATAACTGATAACTGATAAAGTATAATGACATAACGGGAGCGCATAGTACTACTGCCAGTTCTGACAAATACCGCCATTAAATTTTTAGATTTGTTATACTAATAAAATAAATCACTCTCAACTGTGATTTTCCTCCCAACAATGAATTTCTTTTCATTACTGATTAACAATTAAAAATCATATATTTAAACAAAATATTATTACTCAAATTCAACTCCTATACATTCATAATTTCTATTATTGTAGCATTTATTGTTCCACTCTTTAAAATTTTAAATGTGAAATTTGTAATGCATTAGTAACTTGGAGATTCCTTTAAAAATATCTGTCAATGCGAATAAATCGTGTATTTTATTCGATCGAACAATTTAATACAAAGTAAACGTAACGTTTTCGTGATTTTACCTGTAAAATCACCTATTGCTAACATATTTTTAAACATTTTCCAGCATTACAAACAACTCAGTACTCGAACAAAAATGTGTTTAAGGCACTGATCTGTATATATAATATGGATAATGCATATACCATTAAATTATTAAAGACCGCCTGTACCCGGCTAGGACTTCGTTCAGTATAGTACAGGCAGTAGTTCCAGCGGAGATCAAGTCAAAACTCAACATATTTAATTAACGGATTTCGTGGAGAATAAAAATAAAATAATTAATAATCAAACTAACCGACATGATCTTAACGATAACCATAATAAAAAAAATCAGTAAAAAGATATTTAATCCAAATTCTGTTTATTATTACGAATTATAATATGAATTAAAATGCATTTGAATTACAAAATTTAAATTTTTTAATATTCAATTATTAAATTTATTTTTAGACATTATTTGTTGAGTAACATCTGCATAATTAATTAACAACACAACTTCATTACCTCGAAATCATACTGACATACATCATACAGCGATACGGGATTATTGAATGGAATAAAAATTCAAATCCCTTAATTCCATTTTTTAATGAAATTCAATTAAATAATGAATTTCCACAGTTATTAATTAACCCTATATAATTCTACTATTGGCATTGAACAATAATTAAATTTAACATTTTGCCAATCAGAAAAAATATTCCATTAATTCAATAAAACCGTGCTTATATACAAAATTTTGGTTGCAACGACTAAATGTTTGTTTGTTCTTACTACTATATCTCCATAATATACATTTAATCAGGCGAAACGAATATTTTTATTGACAGTATTTAGGTCCTTTGACCCAAATAAATTTATTCGTTCAAATATAACGTGTGATTGGAAGGTATTTTTTTAAATGTAATCGATTGGAAAGTTAAGATATTATTTAGTATAACGAGGGAAGCAGGGTTTCGCAGGGACGAGGACAATGTATTATTAAATATACATATTTTAAACCAGTTTAATCGAAGCTTTTCAAAAATGGTTACGACTTCCAAAGTTCTATTCATGTTTCATAAAATCCTAAAACACCCAACCGAATAAAGTTTTCAGTTACAAATTCCGAATCAAATTTTTAACGGTGTAATTTTATTTACAAAGATATAAACATTTCATTTAAATTTTGTTCTGAAACGTAATTTCAGCGAAAATAAATTATTTATTTATAATAAATAAATGTTGTAAATAAAAGTATAAAACAAAGAATTCGTCGGTTCATACAACCAAACATTTAGTTGAAAATTTAATGTACACATTCAATTAAAAGAGAATATAATTTTGATTCCTTCTAATCATTTTTTACTCAAGGGAATACAATCATTACAATCCTGAGGCCTGATAGATTTCCGTTTTCTTGACCGTATTATGATAATGAATGTGATTGTCTATTGGTGTGATGGTCTGTAATTGACTATAAGAGACGGAACTTTGTACAAGACTTCTAAAAATGTCTATATTTTTGTAAATTTTCAGATGGTAAAATGCATGATATAGGCAAATTAATATTTATTTGAAATATCATACATTTATTTCGAATTATAAGAACTTTATATATAAAATTATATTATAAAACACCTGCTTCCTAACTTCCATTCTGCCATTAAATTGAATTTATTTCTGGACATTAGGATCGATTCAGTTCTAATTCTTATTCAATTCAGTATTAAATTCAATATTAAGATCTAAATCCATAACACGTATGACTTGAAATCTAGTTATTTTAAAATTTTTTTTAAAGCAAACCTATCCAGGAAGAAAATGTTGTCTCTGTAGAATTGATAATTTATCCCAAAATTTTATATTGAATGTCGACATTCTCCAAACTACTCTTTAATGTACAGATATTCTACATCATTTTCTATGATCGGTATTACGTACGAGTAAATACTTCGACAAATTATCTAATGTTTGATCTGTTCCGTTGACGTATGTCCATTTTTCGTGTTATTCATTACTATAATTTACCATCAACATCAGAATCATAACGTGGAAAAATTTATCATCCTTCCTGCACCATTCTCATAAATTAAACCTAGCACAAAATGATTTAAGAACAACATGAAATTCAATGAAAATTACAATTTTTCAGTATTTCGGCCATGTTTAATTCACCTTCACTGTACATTGATTTGAAATTTAAAAAAAAAGTACCATTTCGACGTTTCGGCACTCTCTTACCTTATTTCGATGAAAATTGTTATCACAAGACACATCAAAATTCCTGAGAGCCTCGGTTAGGCCAACAATTGCCAAAACCAAGATCGCGTTCCGACGGACGCGACTGATATCATTGAAGATCATGCTCGTGGAACGTGATGTCGAGAAAAAATAAAAACCGGAAGTCGATTTAACGCGCAACGAGTACTCGAGTGGAAATCGTAAGTAGCGCGAAAGTTAATAACCTGAGTAATCGGCGAAATTATCGATGCGAAGCTGCGGAGGAGAACTGACCCTCTGCGGCATCGCGACGCTTGACACGCCGCTCTTATTATATATATATAACACACACAAGTAGCGCCGCACGTCGCGGCTGACTGAACTTTTTACGCTAATACAACCGCGTCGAGATAAAATAATCGTCTCCAGGTGTTTTCCGAGAAAAAACGCGCCGACACTGAGAGCCTACCCTTGGAAGCGACGTGCTTTGTTTTCGTTTACCGGCGTTATCTAACGACGCACTATACCAGCCTGTCGTATTTTTTAGTAAGTCAAAAATTGCGTGGGGTAAACATGAGCTACTATATACTACTCTCTTTCCAACAACTGCATGAGCGCGCTTCGAGTTGGCATTAAAGAAGAGAACGTTATAAACATTTATACAAATGATAAAAAAAGTTAAAGCGAACGCTGATAAGAGCGCACTGCGATCGTTTCTCATCCATTCGATCGTTTAGTTTATGAGACTTTTTGTAGTGTTTAATCATCGACAACAATGTACGACTCTCCCACGATGTGGTAGTGATGCTTTTCATTAATGACATTATTTTATTTTTATATGATGCATCTGCGATAGAAGAGGACAGTTAAGTTCAGTGTCAAATTTTAAGGTTATATTACGCCATTTTTTAGCCGACATTTCTCATTTTTTCACGTATTGTTTTCCTTTTTTTCCCCGTTAATCTGTTCAATAACTTTCTGTACGTCTTTAAAGCCAATTTGTTATTTAAAAATCTTTATACTATATAATGAAATGAACCCTGTTCTCAACGTGTTTGCATAAAGAAGACCGATTGATCTGAAATTCGGTGTTAATACTTCTTCAGTTGTAACCGACAAGTTGACAAACGTCGAAGTACATTGCCTTGGTGCTCAGTTTCATATAGGGTGATATTTGGTTTTTCCAAGAGTTCTCCCATTTCCATGAGAACTTGCATTAATATCGTCATTGCTGCTCCTTGCTGAAGTTGACAAAATCGACCGTAAATCTTTCTTTATTTTTATTTACTTTATTTAACGTCGACTTTTATAAATCATGTCGACAGATTATGAAGATGAG
Organism: Trichopria nigra; assembly: GCA_030522945.1. Lineage (NCBI taxonomy): Eukaryota > Metazoa > Arthropoda > Insecta > Hymenoptera > Diapriidae > Trichopria > Trichopria nigra. The sequence goes on along the minus strand of JAPYZR010000243.1, from coordinate 33,823 downwards.
ATCTCTGGTGGAAATGGAAGCGTAGGGTACGCTTAAAAGTGCAAATTCACACTTCTTTTTGCAATGTAAGCGCGTCTGTTACGCTTCCATTTTTACTAGGGATCCAAACCACTTGAGCTTTGGTATTATTAGACAATTGTATTCATTTATAAATAAATACAGGGGTATTGCAATCCTTCTTTATTGTTTTATATTTCCCCCATTCTTGATGCACTTGTAATAATAGATGGAAATTCTACAGTAAAAAGTTTAAAAATAATTAACAAGGTATTTAATCGCTTTAATACTGATTAATAGTAGTACTACTATAATAGTAGTAGTAGTCGTAGTGTTGCTGTATTATGTACTATTACTTCGACCCTACCGTAGTGGTTCGAAGTATTGAATTTGGTCACTCGTCAAAAAAAAAAAATTACTATATGTTCTTTCATCAAATGTCGACGTTTCAGACTATACTGGACTCAATAATGCAATAAAATAAGTTCCTGGATCTTGTAGGAATGTACATACCTACGTTCATACGTTATCTCATGCTCACGAACGAAAATCAGTATAGATGTGCTTGTCCTATACAGATGTATTTTGCGAGCTAACGATATGTAAACAATTGACATATCAGCAATAACTTCATTATCCTTTATAATTACAATTTTATAAAGTAATTCCTAAAATCATATACGGAAGAGTCGACACTTAATTGGCTTCAACACTTTACGAAATAGAATACACATTATTAATTACGTGATTGTAATTTCACAAAAATATAAAAACAATAACGAAAGCGTTTTTGGCAAATGAATATAGGATTGCAGTTTCGCCGCTTGAATGTTGAATTTTTTTTTTTTTCTAATCGTTGATATATATGGGCTCTCACTATAAAATAATAATTGCAAGACGTCGCAACACTATATAACAATCCGGCAATCTATTAACAGTTTCTTCCCTGTAGACGCCCAGCTGCTTTGGTCACGATAAACCAGCTGGATATCGACGACCGCCCAAGTTATTGCTCCCGCGATTCGGAACTTCACTTACAATAGGGATCCCACGATACAACGATGACCGACCTACTTCTGGTGATGGTACTAAAACGTAAAATTATTCATTACCACCAGTTCCGAAGTGTTTGCCAAATAAATGTTCTGAAAGAAAGCCGCTTACCATAATTTTTTTTTTTTTCTTTATTATATATTATGCCAAGGTGTATTCAATTTATTCATGGGATCAGTTACGATTTTCTGATTTGCATACATAAATCTAGAGATCATACGTTGAAATGCCCTCCATCCAAAAGAGCACTGTGGTAGTTCTTTTATCAAGTATTTAAAAAAAATGGAAAATTTTCTTCTTTTTTTTTGAATTTGACAAAGTATTCAATAAAGATGGTTACTGACATCTCGTTGCACGGCAATCACATCTATCGTCAATAGCCGATATAATATGTAATAGGCGATACATAAGTAATATTAGAGATTAATAATTAAATGAAACGTTTTAGAAGATCTTCCTGGTGCAAGATAATCTTAAATGCGCAGAAAATCAACAAACTTTTTTTTTCCACCAGCAGACTGTGTCCACCACATCCGGTTCCAAGAAACTTCCTCCGTCTCTTGCAGCTGTATCGAACAAAAGTTGATAATACCGCAATGATTCGTGGGAGAATCTGACGTTAGATTTCATGGTCGTTTACTGTCATGCTCCGATCGTCCCAACCATTTTCGCTTGCGGCCAAGGTGTACTAATTGCTTCGAAACATTACAACGCATTGCTAATATTTATCGACAGCATTCACGTCTGGACCTCGAAGTATCATGATCTCAAGAACGATTAACTCCCGGGAATCAGAAGAACACGAATTAGAAAAATCGAGACTTGAGATATGCGAATCGTGAGTCTTTCGAGTCAGGTTTATAAGGTCAACCACCTGCTGCGTTCTCGCCGATAAATTACTTCGATCCCTCGATGCTATCCAAATTCGCTAATACATATCGATGCTCTTGCACATCTTCACCAGATCCTACCTCTCACTTTTTCACTCGGCGAATGAAATAACGAAATAAGTAGTGATCTAGTCTGGAAAATTCACAAAGGAATGGCTGAAATCGCGAATTCGATCAAGCGTTCGTTTATTATTACGAAATCGAATTACAAGCCCTTCTCATCGATTGTATTCAGGAAATCAAACAAAAAAACCCTATAGCCCTGATTAAACTTACGATCGAATTTAATTCCTTCATCTCTTGCCTTCTCACTTTATTAACGAAGTATAAAAGTACAATGTACAAAGATCATCCTCCGCGCAGACAATATAGTGAAACATTTTTTATTTTACCATGCAATAATTGCATGTATAGTAATGCGACCGTAATAATGCGATCAAAAATCAGCTAAAACTCACTTTTTGATTTTGCCGGGGCTTATGCATCAACGTTGACCAAGATGTTTATACATCATTCAACATCTTGGCCAATGCCATAAAACTGATTATTTACAACACTGAATCTTGTGACTGTCAAACAAATGCTCATATCGATACATTTTTACATCGAAAAAAGAACAGTGACTTATAACTTCATTTACGATTTAATCAATCGTTCATTCTTACGTATGGCTGCCACTGATCGTGATAATGCTAATACCTGTTAGATATATATTGAGCAATACAGGAAAACACAAATAATAACATCCGGAGGCAGCGTGAAAGTCGATTTCATTCAGCCTGACAACATGCTTACATCTGCGTATATTCACTTTCAAGGTCAATCGTGTTTTCCTGCAGTGTTTTTGGCACGTCGCATATTACGACGATGTTTGAAAAAAAGTTTCCATTCACACAAAAGTACACTGACCTAATGGTACGGCAGACGATTTGTAGTCAAACGCGCTATTAATAACACTCGCGCCTCATCAGAGATTATGAATTTCTTTTTGCTATTTTACTTCGTGTTCATTCAGAATATATTTTGTTTACAAAAATATATATTTTTTAGGTATTGTGTCGAAAGTTGGAGATGTGTCATCTTTTGTACGATCATGGCGGATTTTAACACTTTCCTAGTATACTTTACTATTTTTATGACGGAAATAATAATTTAGTTCTTTGGCGTAGTGAACTCGTTTATAACCATTGTCTTTCATGCAAAACAAACCATTTTTAATTCAGGTCAGAAATTAATTTTTTTAACGATCCTAATCAAAACATACTCAGATGTAAATTATTGTATATAAACGTGTTTCACAATAACATAACTTTTAAGGCGTAAGAAGTACTCAGGTTCAAGTAAAGTCACGTCCCTCGGGCACGTGGATCGACAGCTGACGTAAAATTTAGCTTTACTGAGACTGAAACGTAAATTTTCGGTGAAAAACATTTTTACAATATTTTATGAATCTAAGTATCTTTTTGTGTGGGCCGTCATAACAAAGAAGATATTTTTAACTTAAATTAATTTAGAAAAGAAAAGCGATCAAGAAGTATCTACAAATTTACACGTCAATTTATTGCAAAATAACGTTTTCTTATGATTTCATCCCCAATGTTTGCTTCCTAAATAATTGCCAACATCCTCGCCATGACTGAAGAAAATAAACCGAGGTGCTTCACACCGTGTTGTCCGTTCTAGGAAATTTCATTCGTAATTTATCTGCGAGAGCATGAACTTTGAGTATAAAAGAATCGGACCATCGTACTTTGTCAAGGAATTCCTCGCAATTTAGATTTCCTGCTAAACTTCAATTCTACGTACACTAGAAACGTTAATTAACCGATGCACTATATTTTATTACATTTAATGACACGGGTATCTTTGTACAAAAATCTTGGCTGAAATCGTGTTTCTTCCAAGCCTTGTCTCACGAACGTCTTTCTTATTTTTAGGTCAGTTCAAAGTATTTCCGCAGCACGTGTAGGCAATAACTAAAACCTTCATTCAAGACAATATAACATACAATGAAGTATTTAAAATTTATTTCATTATTTAACATATATTACATTAAGCATTGCATAATCCATAATACATTTTTTACTGTTAATTTCTACAGACAATTTTAGCGTTCATTGTTTTATCGGAGAGATTACGATCTCGAAGGTCACTGTGGTTTTAAAGTTATTGAACAATGATCAGCACACCAAATCACTGTACGCTTGTTTCCCCATATAAATCTCAGTAAAACTGCTAATGCCGACTTATTACCGTACGGTAATTCGCGGTCAGTCACTTCGCAACGCTGGACAATCACCGAGTAATCGAAGTTGTCGCAGCCACTCATGCGGTTTACATTAATGTGTCCGATTAAACGACATCCTGTATCTGGCACTGGAAACTTTAAATGGAAACCGTTCCCGGTTTGTCCTTGTGGTTATTTGCGGTATATAAAATTTTCTGGGTGAATGGGAATGAAACTGGTAAAAAGTATAATATAGTTTGCTTGCAGTGAAATTTTAAATCCAATTTTGCTCATTTAATGCGTCAATCAATTAATGAAATTAATTGTCCTCTACGATGACACTGAAGATAACCCGACATTATAATTCATAAATGCTTTTCAGCTGTATAATGTCGATGCTGCTTCTTTTTATGATTCGAAGATGACAAACAATTGAATACGAATAGGAGTAAAAATAAACTGGAACGAATGGATTTTTCTAACCAAGAAGCCTGTCAGTGGGAATGCAATAGCAAATCTTATATCTTCCATGCAGCCAGGTGTCGACATAGACAAATGAAATTGAAATCAACATCTGAAAATCATGATATCATCTTGTGACTCGCAGACCGATCAGTGCCCGAGGTAGGCTCTTCAATTAGCCATTTGCTCAACGGAGATCTCCATCGATCGATACTCTGGACAGAACAATCGGTCGGCTTTGATCATCGGACGCAACGTAGCATGATTCGCTAATGCACGTGTCAACGAGTCCTTAATTTTTTTCATGCCAGGACGTTCCAAGCCGCCGCCCACGTCTGGCGACAACCTGCAGTCTTTCAGATTCCACGCAGTTGATTGCCGTAGGTCAAGTGCAGACTGGACTTGTTCGGTTCGCTCGGACTCGGACAACCGAAACGAATGATTCAATCGAGGCTGCCGATGCCGGCAATCGATACTCAGAAACTACACACAAGTACGTTACGTATTTTTTAAGCATCGTTTTCTTCATTTTTTTCTATGTGCTACAATATAGTGAGTGATTTGCAATAAAAGCTTCCACAGACTGCAAAACGTAACATTAATTTAATGCAATTGTTCGATCTCATATTTGATGCTTTTATTTATATACCATCGCAACTTTGTCGAAATCATTATGAATATTCTTAATATAATACAATCTGTAATTTCTTTACAGGAGAAAATTTAAACTGACAATCATCAATTCAGTACATATTTTGTTAAAATGAGTAGTTCATCAAGACGCAATTCAAACTACCGAGCTGTTAGTCGCTCAAATTCGTATAGTGATCCATGGCAAAGGAATTGCTATCTAAGAACATCTAAAATGCGTCGCCCCACTACTTATGAACGTAAGTGATAATTAATCATTTTAGCTCATAAATATTGAAACATTATTATAATACCGGATGTGCAAATGGGTGCAAAAAATGTAATACCTCTGATGAGATGGTGAACAATTTCAAAATCCTCCTCTATATTCATTATCTATATAAATTATTAAAGGAGTAGATGTTAATAAAAAAATAAAATGGATTTTACGGTAATAAGATATTGTACAGTAATGTTTTAGGCCATCATTTATCCAGTTCCGTTTCTGACATCTGAAAAATCCTTTTAAAAATCTTTTCTGATTAGAACGTAACGTCTAATTACCGTAACTGTTAAATTGGTCCCCGCGTAGCACCGTTTTCGAATTCCAATACCTTTCATCGAACGTGCATAATCGAGGACTGAAACGAGAGAGTCAGTCATCTTCGTCAAATAAAACTAAACGTAAACGCAGGGAACTATCGCTCTACCACTCCATAAAACAAACCAGTGGGAGAAGGCGGATAATGGCGTAAGGAATGTGACTATTGCGTTTCTCCCGTTCATCTGATTTAAATATAAGTGTCTAGGTAGATAATGAAAAGGCGAAGACTAAGGGCATTACGGTTTCGAACAATACGTCCTCCGGAGTACGCTAGGCCGTCGGAGTTTCAAGTGCACTCAGTGGTCAATTTCATGGTGAGAGTATCTGCGTAGTAGTTCCTGATACCCACGATTATTCCATATATTCTATTCGTGATCGCTGAAGGGGTTCGTTGCAGCTACATCATCGACTCTTACTATTTTGACTGGCTGCCTGGAATCTTTACCGGTGAAATAATATTTGCTATGAAGTCGCATTCAATGAAATTACTATTGGCAACGGGACTGGCGTTTCATCAATTACTGTCGCGCCTTTTCATTTCTAGCATACAAGATTGATGTTTCTACGTGACATTTAAGAGTGGATATTATCATAACGCATATCATGTACTGCTTTTTCGCTATTACTTTGTTAATGTTATCGTTTTGTCGGCACAGTTTATCAAATGCAAGAGTACTCGTTTGTGGAGCTTGCCAGTTTAGTATTCACAACCTGCATTGTTTGGTGCATCCTGGCTTTTGATGATATCAAAGATATCGCCAACGAAGTCAAAATCGCTTGGGACTACACATGTAAGAATATAATTATATCAAATATATATTATTAATAACTTATTACCATGTGTTTTCGAATTTTCGAATTTACCAGAATAACTTTAAATGCATATTAATCTTTCATTTCTTTCCAACAGCCGGTAACAATATCAAAAAACTGAATGCAGCCAATCGTGTGGTTATTTTTTACCTACTGGTCGTTGCAATTGAGATCATAAATACATGTTTTTGGGTCGACCAAAAACTTTTTGAGTTATCCTGCTGTTTGGTATTGCGTCCGAATGCAATGTGTTTATATTAAGCCCACTTGACTCTTCACGAGGTTTCAATTAAAAAAAAAAAAAAAAAATTAAAGAATTTCATAAACTATGTTCCCGAGCTTAGAAGTCATTCGCTTGTTAACCGTTATCAGTGTTTGTATTTTATTATTTGTGAAAAGCAAACTATTAAATAAATAATGTAAACATGTAGACCCAGCCCTTAATTTCAGAACATCCAAGATTTCTGTCTTTTGAATGAAAAATATATTTTTTTTGTCATATTTTATGTCGAATTAACTTGTTATAATTTGATTCATTTCGTGTAGGCAGCGGAAAAAGCTCCAGCATTACTTTGTACTTTCTTCATGAATCGTACTGAATTTTTTGTTGCATCATCTATGAACGCATGCCATTCGCAAAGTTCTTACGTATCGATGTTTCTCTCATTTTATAGAGTAGCATGTCTTTATGAAGCTGATTGGAATCCAAGTTGACGGTTAAGCTCTGTTTACGTTTTCTAAGCGTGTCCGCCAGGAGGCGCTGCTGCAGGAAGCACTCGATGGCAGTGCTGGAGATCGGATTAGGCGGAATCGTGGGCTGTGGGCAGCACTCTATCTCTCTCGAACGAGATGCCTCTTGGCCTACGTAATTGGTGTGCCATGAACGGCCGCAATCGACGAGCGAACCGACGACAAGCCGATCCGCCGATCCGCGATCAACAAGGGCCCAATAAATCTGTCGCGACTCAATACGATATCGTCGTTATTTATTGCCTTTCCGGGGCCGGAATCAAAATCTGGTATACATACGATGTATATATACGTTTACGGCGTGAGCGCAAGTCGATGTAATAACGAAAGTAAATCAATGATCGGAAATGCACGATTCAAGGTTGGGACGCGCCGAGGGTTGATAAAGAGGCTGAGTTATTAACGGACTGGGCATCGAGGGCCGACTTTGAGAATGATTTCTTTGTTGAGGTTTAACGAACTTGTTCTCGGTTATTTATTGCGTGGATATGCCAGGCGTTGTAATTTTTCCGTGATTTATCCCATCCAAGACAATGGCGCGGACAATTTGTCTAGTTGAATTTCTCATACATCACCTGTGATCTTCCTAACCACAAGAACATGAAGCGAAGAGGAATTTTACAAATTTCCCAGGTTCGAAGATTTATGCATAGGTTTCAATACTGAACGAATCGAAACAATACTTAAACAGGTCACTGTACAATTTATGGGTATACAGACCAATTGTAAAAGTTACAATTAAAAATTTACTATTTGCGGTGAAACTTCGGTATAGTCTTTCTGTATAATTGCAATAATGTTCACTACAGACCCACTCTGGATTTGAGACCTGGTGGCAATACTTAAAGTGCTAAATCGAAAAGAAATGAATGGAAAATGCTATTTCACTGAACCAATATGTAGAATACAAAGAAAATGTACCTAGCACACATTGCTGTATTTACGACCTAAATGAACAAATGCGATGTTTAGATAAATCGTAGCTTGAAACATTTCTATCGAACGATGTAGAAGACTATAGCAATATTAATTTCAAATTCCTACATAAAAAAATCCGAATAGTTAGCCTTGGTCCTGGAGCCTTGGATCAATTAGTCGCTGAATTTCGTAACACCTGACCGAGAAACGGCGTTTTATCCGCAGTTCGTTACTTCGCCATACGAATTACGACGAAGTACGCAAAAGAGCGTTGTAAGATGCTCAGATAACATTCGCTCTTTGTGAATAGCGAATATATATATACATATATATATGCATGTTAATTCTTACGTACGTGTCAACGTTATAGATCGTGCAATTAAACATATTCATTATATACGAAAAAAGCATTTTAAGTCTTGTTTTGAAACATTTCGGCTGACCACTTATGAGGCGATGCGTCACGTCGGTTTTGTGGATAGTATAACGGATATGTGTCACCATATAACTACTGAAGACGTATAAATAATTTTGTAACGGAATTGAGCGTAATTAATTTCGGTCGACTTGTAAAAGTAGGATTTTTAATTGACCAATTTATTATCGTTTTATAAATGACAACGGAAGAGCAAAAATGTGACTAGTTTCGTGATTAAATAAAAATGTTCATTAAGAAGTTGGTGTGAATTTCGCTTTATAAGGTCGACTTATCGTGAATCTAAAGGTGTTTCATCAAGGCGTAATCCAATCTTATTAACTGAATCAGATTTCGCATTTAAACTAGTCTGATTTTATTCCTCTATATATACTATGCAATCGTAATGATTAATAGTATAGGTTGATATTTATAAAATACATTTCCTTTGGTCTAAAAAAAAAAATAACTGATCTTACGTGTATGCCGGATCAAATCTGGTCATAAAAATGGATCTTTTACTTCCCTTTATTCTAAAATGAATTTCCTTTAAAGTTTACATCGACAACGAAAGAACATCCTGATAATAAAGGCGAAAACACATTTCAAATATTTCTATGAAGTGCTTAAATTTTTCGCGGTGTAAACAGTTTTAATACTTTCAATGTTTATTGCAAATACGTAACACCGAAAAATGACATATTTTTGATTGATTTCATGAATTGAATAGAAGTCACGTGTAAATTAATTCTACATTTTTATATGCAAAGTGAACATAACGTATCAACATAATATCTAACTTTCTCGGTTTTTGAAGTCACACACAAATAATAGGTGCTGCATAGGAAGAAAAAATGCAAGTCCAAAACGCGTCTATATCTATTGGAGGATCAGACATAATAACTTGGCGATTCCTCTACAGTTTCGACAAATAACATAGAATCTCCATCGAACAATGTGCCATTACTTCCGCAACGCATCCATCCAGCAGCAGCCGTTCGCTCGCTTCGTTCGCTTTCGCACGAAAACGCATATCGAACTTGATTTCCGATGGTTCCGCATGGGCGGATTTTCCATTCGACGAAGAGAGAGGGGGCATGTGCGCCTCGGAATGTGGTCGACATTGAAAGTTGACGAGCGGTACTTCAACGGTAACGGTGTCTTCCGTAATTAAGTAAATTGCGTAGCTTGGCTCGCGTGCCCGTCGCGTATTATGTCACGTGTACATATACTTACTTATGTACCTGCTTACCAGACGATTAGCCTTTAAATTAGCGAAGGATGCGAAACGACGAAAGTTCAAGTGTTCTCTTATTGTTTCTCACCTCGATCTTTATTTTATTAGTAACACTTCATTTCAGGTTTTACCAATATCTTTGCAACGCTTGACGTAAGTATAATGTTATTCAGTAAGTCCATGTTATAATTTTGTCACAATACAGCTGAAAATCTTGCGTTGATTACAGTACCAAACTTGTTTACGTCCAAATCTTGATGACGTCTGTCCACTAACTTCCTAATCGACGTGGAAAGATGTTCAGTGCAAGAAATTGAGAGAAGGAGTGAGGTACTTGCGACTGAAATGAGGCATACCAATTATACACATATATATATACACTTTTGCGTAATGTGGGTCAAATAATGGTACTTCTGGTCTAAGATGAGAAACTTCATTTTTTTCTATCCTCGTTACTTAAAATATCGTATACGCAACCCTCGGAAGAGGTACGACTCGTCAAATATAATTATCACTATCGTCTTCGAATCGTGTTAGAATATTGTTCTTGAGGAATAAAAGTCCCTTCTTCAACTCCCTTGGTGCATAATAAACTATACATATCACAGCAGAAACGCTATAATTTGGGTTTGAACCATGGTTACGATTTTAATTCGACATTTTCTAAAATTTATTTTGATTGCACGTAAATTTAAGTTTCTTGTATGTATAATCAATTTCCATAATATAAGAAAGAATATTAGTTTGATTAATCCATGTATGGATTTAAGAGGCCTTTAAAACGATGTTTTTAGTATCTTCGCTTCCTATACAGGGTGTCCCATTTTAATGGCCCACCCGAAATAATTTGAAAAGTAAATGTTTTAGAGGAAAATTTTTCAAACAAAAATTTAAGGATTTTTCCCTGGCTATTTAATGGTACCATTGTATTTTACCTTGAACATGACTTTGAATGTTATTTAAATGGGAACCACTATTTTTGACACCGGATTCGGAAAGAGCGGGAAATTTTGCGTTCAAAATGATATTTATACGGTATTTTCAACAAGGACATGGCAAGGTCGAATGAAAGTAAAATTTGCGAAAATTGTGAAATTATGGATGTTAGCTCGACATAGAGGTGGGAAACAGCAAAATGTTTTGGAAGAAAGATGTCAGGGATGGAGAGAGCGACATTCTGGTACCAGCCACCTTGATATTGCACTAGATTTTTAAGGTTATTCAACACTTTTCACAAATTTTACCTTCATTCGACCTTGTCATGACCTTTTTGAAAATATCGGATAAATATCGTTTTGGGCGCAAAATTTCCCGCTCTTTCCGAATCCGGTGTCAAAATAGTGGTTCCCATTTAAACAAATAAACTTGACCTTGAAATAACCTTCAAGGTCATATATAATAGCACCATTAAATAGCCAGGGAAAAATCCTTAAACTTTTGTTCGAAACATTTGCCTCTAAAACATTTACTCCTCAAAATATTTCGGGTGGCGGATTAAAATGGGATACCCTGTATAACTTAAAAAATATTAATAAGCCACCAGATATATTCAGAATCAAAATTTATGTTTTTTGAGAATCACGCTGTTTTTATAGTCAGTGAATTAGGTATAAAATCAAGACATCAATCTGATATGCAATGGAAATTCAGAATTTGAATAATGCTATGCATATATGCGTATTAATGATAAACGATCATTGCAGATCAATTAAAGATATCCGAATTATGTCTGGTGCTATTAGGGAATCTATATATGTAAGTGCCAACATCGTTGTTTATTAGTAATTTCAGTAACTTTTCTAAAAACATTTAGTATTTCTTTGACTTGAACACAGTGTTCGAAAGTATCGGTCTTCACGTGCGAAACGTATTTTTGTTTTTTACACGATTTTTTCCTGTCTTGAAAATAAACATTGTAACTATGAAGTTAACATATCGAGATATGTCTTATTGAAATCCGCTTCTGGTAAGTATATATACCTTGCAGGAATAGTATACGATAAAGTAAGAGAAAACAATGATTTTTCATGCATGTAAATTAATAATGGTTGAATTCCATGCATTCACAGAAAATTTTGTTCAACATTATTTTATAAAATTATTATTCATAAAATTGGAGAAAATTAATCATTTTTTAATGTAATAATAATATCCTTTATATTTCTTACCAAAAAGAAAAAAAGATCAACAATGACAATATAAAAAAATTTCAATTAATATTTTTCAAGTTATAATGTATCATTTCGTATGAGTGTAAATGATTAATGAATTGTACAGATGTAATTTATTATTACGAATAAGTAAATTTACACTACCATATACTTAAACATCAAAGCTAGTACATCAGGTGTGCAGTTTCTAATACTCAGAGATACAGGACGAATGATTGGAAAAAAAGCAGCGATAATGAACGTCACGGCGGTAATGCATTCGAGATTCATTTGTACTAAGCAAAAATGAGCTTGATCAAGAAAATCGTATCACTGGTAAAACTTTTCTTGTGGTCGGTAATCATTTTCTTCGATCAATGAAATTGATGAAAGCCGACGAAAAAAGAATACGTCCTGGAGGATATTAAAGCGGAATGCATGTTTACGAGTACTTGCTAATGGTTAATATCCCGGATATTACATTAAATATCGTTGTTTTTACTGGAACATAATTAATTCACTTCAATAGAATTGAAGTACATATAACGTGTCAAAGAATATCTTCCATATATCTTAAAATCTGTATATATATACATATAAATATCAGTTTTTCGAGGAACAATTGAGAGAACTCTAAAAATATAAAAATATGCTGGACATTTTTTTTTATTTGATAACGGATTCGGTAGACATTTTTTAAAACGTTGGGGCGTGCATAATTCTGTATACTTTCATTCTCGTTGCTATACTTAGTTTTTGAAAATTATATGTATTATAGTCACACATAAATAGAAAAGTCTCGAAATCGAAAGTATTAGTATATGGTTGATTTATGGGGATTCGTCATTTTCCCTAGTAGAATTTTGAGCGTGACACTTTGGGCCCCAGCCGGAACCTTACTTTAATAGGGATCCCGGCCAGGACCCGATGTGTCACGCTCAAAATTCTACTCCGAAGTTTAGTCGTTTTTACGAGGAGTTCCATAACACTATACATATTTTAAATAACAGTTCTTTGGTAGCGATTTTTTCAAAAATAACACCTTCATCAACTATGGTTTTTCATTTCCCAAATGACTCTGACGTACTTTATTGATATAATCTCTAAGTTTCAGAGAAGCCAGTCAATTTTTTCATAAACGCCAAAGTCACCTTAAATGATCTTTTTATTTTATATACCTGGAATGAAATTGTAGCCTCATTTTTAAACGTATGGCTTTTGCATCTTATTGGACTATGCTTTTTGGACCGAAATGAAATAGTTGGCACAGGTAAATGCAAATTTATATAAATTAAAGCTCATGATTAATTATATGATTAATGCGAAAAAGATTACAAAAAAAAATACTTATATACTACGAAACATTTTTATTATTATTTTCAGTATTAAAAAAAAGCATTCTTCTATAGGACCTATTCTTGCCTTTAAACTTTGAATATCGGGAGATTCTAGTTCAAAACAAAATTTATAAAAAGTTGACGTTTTGGGGGAAAATACATAAGGAAATATATTATATTTGATTTTATGATTTTACGTTCAAATGCAGCGTTTATACCGTAGCATATTTAACATATGAATTTATAGTAATTAATATGTTAAAAACCATACAGTAGCTGTTATTTCAGGTTAAGGTAATATAGAGAAACAGATAAACTTTACCTACAAATGTTAAAAAGAGACAAAAAACAAAACACAAATTAATTCTTGTAAAAAATACAAAAATAAATATTATTGAAATTGTAAAATGATAAAAAAATATTAATCTACTTAGTGTTAACTACAATGATTAATAATAGTGTACATTTTTCATTTTAATTAAAATGAAAGAATAGATATTTTGTATTTAATTTTTCCGCATTATGTAATATCGTAAATATAAAATCATATTTTGAATGTAGAGTGATTTGCAATGACTACTTCAATTGAATGTGCAACTGTAACACATGATATTATGATCAAATGTATGAAATAAACTTCAAAGTGTTATTTCGTAATTGGAAATGATTATTCTTTTTTTCAGCGTATGAATGATGACTCATATAATGAGGACGGAAGAAAGTTAATTTGTTTTTTTTTCTCAATCTTTGTGTACATTTTATTCAGAGTGCTCTACTCCAGTTTTCATCGCCTTTATCTTACAATGCCACAGAAAATGCATCATACATATTGATTCAACATGGTACACATATTTGATAATAATAGTATTGGATAATGACAGTAATTACGCTATAAGATAACACATTCATTAGAGTTATGAAATTATAATAGGAGAAGATTTTGAGAGCAAGTCATTCCAGTATTTCATTCGCATGATTTTAATTATAAATAAATATAATATATAATAATATATTATATTATTATATATTATAATATAATATAATATATTATAATATATAATATAATATAGCACAGAAATAAATGTCCATGTTCCTTATTTATTTACTATGGATCTCATTCACAAGCGTCTGGTCAATTAGTTTGATAAATTTGTATGATTGAGCGCTATATTATAAATCATCAAGAGACGATCGAGAAATGAGTCTTTCACTTTATTATGACAAATAAGTTTTTATTCCAATCATGCCGCACTTAATTCCTTACCGATTTATTATCATTAATAAAACATCAGTCAACCGACGATGGTGAAAATCTTATTAAATAAACTCTAATGTAAACCAGAAACTTTTTGAAAGAGACTGTTTTCGTTTATGGTCAATTTTTGAATAGTATGCACCATCTAATATGCTACACGCAAAAGTGCATTTCACTCCAGGAAATGAAATAACTAATCTAAAATATTGCTTTAACTATTTGTCTCAACATTCTACGTGATTAGACTCTATTATTTGCATTGGTTGCTGCATAACAGAAGACAAATATTATAAATCGTGAAAATTTGAAAACATCGAATCAAGAATATTCTACTACTGCAACAATCTTAAGTAACCATGTAAAGGTATAACAAAAATCGCATTGTTATATATATATATATATAATATAAAGTATAACAATTACCTACAACATTTATAGCAACAAACAGAACCTCTGTATAGCACAGATTCAAATGTGTTTCGGTCGAACCCAGTATGTTCCCTTGTTATAAGCATTGAGAATCTAAAAAAAAAATAATTTAAAAGGTGTAGGCCAAAAGTATACACGAGAAGTTGCAAATAATATGTATAATTATAGCAAATAAAACTGCTACACAAAGCACTATATAAAAAAAGTAACAATGGTTCATAAACTGATCCACACATTTCATCGCCTAATCAATCTTCGATTTTTTTAATTTAAAAATTAAGTGATTGTCCAGTTAATAATAAATTTGTTTATAATAACGAAAATAAAAAAAACGCGACACAACTCGATGTTTTTTGATGGTTAACTTTCCGAAAAATGTAACATAAATTCACTACAAGTTTCTTGGCAGATGGTTCCAGTCCTGGTACAATAACTCCGCCGGTGAAGTGTCGTTTCCGCGACCTAATTTCGTTATGGGCCTTGCGGATAATCGAGATTAGCTGTATAGCGGTTGTGCGGCCGCTACCGGTGCTACCCCGGAATCAAGTCGCGCTTCTCACTGAGGATCGAGAGAATAATTCGTCTCATTGTAGTCCATTACCGAAGACTTACTGCATACGCGCTCTTGCATTACTCTTGCCATTGTATTCCAAGTTCAACATTCGTTTCGATCCAGGCCGAACCCTTTCATTTCACTTCAACTCACGAGCAACGTTGAGACATGGATTTCTACCAAGGTCGTTCACTCGATGATTCTCGGCTCAAATGTGGAGCCGCTACTGAAAAATGAAAAAAAAAACTATTTTTTTAAGTGTTTGAATGTGCTCTTATTAAACGTTAAATTATCATCATATTAAAATACTGTGAAATCCCCCTTAATTTTCGATTAAAAAAAAAGTATAAATGCCCTTGGATACTAGAGGCCTGATATACAAATATACATATATACAAATGAAAATCTATATTATATGTTTTTGAAGATTTCAGATGCTAGGATGAAGATAATAATTATTATAAATAATAATATTATAAATATACCATTGTAATGTCGCAGTCGTTGAACTATCCATACTTCGATACTTCGATAATCTGACGGCATGATAATTGCACTTGGCAGTTGGTGATATACATTACTGAGCGGCTTCAACTTCACGGCGCCCACAGGTATACAAGGAAGGGTATTGTGCAGTAGCGAGGTTGGCATCGCTTCCCACGATGAATCCGATCAGTCACGCCTTCCCCCGCGGAGGCTTTGAGTAAAACAAAGTTCGATGCCAGAGCGGTCGGTAGTCATTTCTAGATCTTTCTTAAAATTTGCCGACGATCAGTTACTAAGTCGAAATTTTACTACAAACAAACTCCAGGATCCTGCGGATGATCACATAAATTAGAGATCACACAATTGCCAAAGTTCTTTGAAATCACAAATTGCGCGATAAAAAATCCATTTAATTATATTTGAAGAATGTTGAATGGATTTGAACAGATCATGAGATACATATTTGATCGTGAAAATCGAATGAAAATATAAAGAATTTTATATATTTTATTCCACGTAATGATAAATTACACTTTTTAGGACCGACATAGTGCTAACATTGTACCGGCATAGGACCGACATAGGACCGGCATAGTACAGGGAACTTTTAGACCAAAAGAGAAAACAGCATCGGCATAGATCGAAAAATACAGTGGTATTGGAAACTGTACTCTGTATCATGGATCCATTTCAGGGTTGTATCGAGATCTTCTACATTCGTAAAATTAAAAGTAAAAACAAAAAATGTAAAAATGTATGAAATCGATATTGATAAGAAAATTGATAAGGATTGGTTAAGTAATTAAAATTTATAATATTATGATATTATATAGAAAAATTTCCTCAACTTTTAAACCGAAATATCAAAATTTTTTTTTAACGGACAATATTTAAAAATAAAATAATTTGACTTCTCGATTAAGCCATAATCATCAACTTCAAAGTACAAAATGATGCTATAGTTTATGTCCAGTTTTTCCATCCTCTGTGCAAATATAGTAATACTTCTAGAATTGTGTCAATGACAAAATCGGACGTAAGCATGCTATAATGTTTTCTTTTGTTGTGCAAATCGATTCGATTCGATATCTGGCAAAAAATATCAATATTTTTATTTCATTTATAATATTTGATAATTTTTGTAAAGAAATATAACAGTGTCAATGCTCATAATATTTTAAAGAACAAATTGGAACATATTTTACTACAAATTAAAAAAATAAAAGAAACAAATAAATTGCAAACTTGTGACCGATATTGGATGTTCATTTTTGAACAGAAACCCACCCATAATGAAAGCAGGTAGATAGGTCAAACTAACAATGAGACAGCAGCAGTCATGAAAAAAATGTTAATTATTTGTGGAACAATATAGACGATACGAGCAGTTTGCGTGCAAATAAAACAGAAAATTTAGAGCGTGTACCAAAGAAGTGAGTGATGGCGGATAGATGAAATGATAAAGTGAATCAGTGGGCTAATGAATGTAGCAATGGGTTTTTCCTAAACAAATACGTATAATTATATACCTCCATAAAATAGAAAAAAACATTTCTTTATATTTATAATCACACATTAAAGTGTCATTATTTTGCATGAATAAAGATTATATCATAAATAATATATATTTTTTTATTATTTCGATACATAATTTTTCTCTTTATTAACGAAAAGTGATTAAGGTAATCTAGAGCAGATGTGACGTACACGCAATGAGCATTCCCATCAATTTTATCTCTAGAAATTAATTAACATAACCACTCAGATTTCAGGGGCCTATAAAATGTGCGATAAAATTGATCCATAAAAATAGCTTAACCGTTTGGCAATATTTATGACACAATTAAGTATAACTGTTACAAATTCGTATTAAATAATCGTTTTTTGGTTTTATACAGATAATTGTTTCATTTTATAAAGTTATTAGAAATTTCGAATCACAACTTTTTCAGTATTGCATACTGTCAGGTTTATACGTACACTACCATGTTGACAAATTTAACTCAACTATCTATATTTAAAGTCAATATTTCGCCTGAAGTAAAGGAAGTAAAATCATATAAGAGAGATCACTGATCTTTCTATAACTAAAAACATAAGAAATTCTGACGATACTGTCAATACAGCCGAAACATCAATCGAATAAATTTATCTCCAACCAATTACTGTTCTACCAAATTTAACTCGACCCCGAAAATCGCTATATATATCAAATTTTTCGAAATTTAACGTGACCTCAGAAACCTATGTATAAAGAGTTTCAAGAAAATTGAATTTCGACTTACTAATCGTCTTGTCTATTATATTCCCAGATAGCAAAAGATGCAGAAACATGCAGAAATAACATCATATGTGCAGCATATTTCCTGCATATTGGTCAACTTTGGTTACTTAGCAAAGGCCACCATACATACAAAGATGTGGCATGATCCGAACACGGATTCGTGTATGCAATACACTAAATACAGAACAATTTGGCGATTTTATCCCTAAAAACCGCAACTGATTGAAATAAGTAAAAATCTGGGGCATTTCAGGAAGAAACGGATTAAAATTGATTTTTTACTCTTATGCTGTAGTACCAATTCTCTGATTCACTTTGAAGAGTGAAATTTCACCCTAGAAATAATGAAAAATGTAATCCTTTAAAAAAGTAGCTTAATTTTCACTCCAAACAATTTAAAGATTAATAAAGAATACTACTACTACTACTTCTAGAACCTTTACTACTGAAAGGTGAGGATTATTTTCTTTCCAACGTAGATTGGAGTAAATTGTAAATTACGTAGAATAATGACATGAATTGATATAGAATTAACTGGAATTTTTAATTAAAAAATGTGGCAAAAGAATTTTGTCATCTCATTTTTCATAGTATCGTTTAGAATCGGTGGAACTTAACAATGCAATGTCATAATCCGGACGATAATGTGGTAGGGGACTTAGTTGGATACTGTCAAGATGGGATTCAATCACTAATCTTTATTGCACATTAGAAATATCTTAAAAACTAAACAAAAATTATGGTTATTTGTTTGACATATCGTTCCACCAAAAATCTCCAAACGAGCCATTAGATAATAGATTTTGTGCCCGCGATCCCTTGGGAATATAATAAGAGATCACATTCGAGGATGCCACATATAACAACAGCGCGATTCTCTCTCTCTCTCTCTATATATATATATATATATATATATATATTATTATTAGAATGACGCTGTTTGTTTTTTATAGCATCTGGATATCCATAACATGTATGACAGTCATAAATATTCATCTTGTTCTCCTATAATGTACAACTCTATATAAATATTAAACGGATAGGTTCACATGATTTTTATTAAACCCTGTACAATTTTCTAACGGTTTATACCGAACGGGTCCTCGGTGGTTTTTTTCATGCACATCAGGATCACGTGCGCATTAGCTAATCCTTACTTGATAGCATTTTCTTTTTCGTCGGCGCAAAGTACCAGAAGGCGCCGTTAATCGCTTCCCTTCAACACATCCTCGCGAAACGAGTCTCCAAAGGACAAAAACGCGGCAAAAGGAGAGGAAAATGTTGCAGAGTAAATTACGATGAGCGCACCTACTTATTGACAATGCGCAAGTGCGCATTACTCGCGCGTTCCGCGAAGTGATTGATCGACAGGATGTTAAGTTTATCAAGAGTGTCGAACTCCTGTCATCGTCCTCGCCGTTCCGGTCCTGAAGATTACGCTCAATTGCCCAAGATTCCGCTCGAGGGCGGTGGATTTACCTGCATGTGGATCGACCGTGAACTTGTATACTAATAAGGAGAGAGGATAGGAGGGGTAGAATTGGAGAGAGAGAGAAAGAACGCAGCAAGATAATAACGGCAAGGCCGAGATGAGAAAGTAATCGAAGCGCGCGCATAATGTAGCCAGAGACCCACACGAACCTAGCGGAACGTCGCGTTCCGACGCGGGGAAAATCTTTCTCATCGACATGCCGAGTCCTTTATTAATCCTCGCGCTTCTTTTTCAATGTTTCGCCATGTTTTCCCTTGTCTTATTCTCGCCCATGTGATTCTATTATGCTGTTTCCAGTATTTCTCGAAATAAATATTCTTCGTGGAATGGAATATTGTCGATCGGATGAATTTTTGTCATTATACGCCTGCTAATATCGACAGGAAACATTCAAGAGCAGTATAGCTATTTTATGAAGTTAAAATTGCATGGTCAGAAAAGTGAACAGTTATGCTGGAGGTGCAATCTTGTAGAGTTATTATTTTTAGGAAACAATGATCTTAGAAACTGTTGTATTGGGAAAGAATGCGATCAGGCGGTCGAGGGGGAGTTGGATTTGATTTCGTCACATATGTTTGCATATGTTTTATCATTCACTAAATATAAGTATCCTATATGTACAGCGTGGTTTGGTCATTGTTTACCTCTTAAATTTTCTATATGGAATATTTTTTAAGATGAACGTTGAAAGTGTTTTACCTAATTCCCATTAGGAAGCTAAACTTGCATAGATGGCTAACCCTCAAGGGGTAGTAACTATAATTATGGAGGGATGAACGGACTGTAATGGATGGTGACATATTATTCATGTAAGGAGCCATGCTTGTTTGGCTGAAATGGCCCACTAAAAGCAAATGAGTACATGATCTGTATCCATTCATCGAATCTGTATATAGACTTTGACTGAGTTTACGGTTATGTATAGCTATTTTAATTTTAGCGGCGAGTAAAACGCTATTATGAAATTATGTAATTCGTGGACTACGTACATTTACTGAAATAAAGAAACAATCTTGTCTCCTATTGATCATCCTGGAGCCTAGAATAAAAAAGGCCATAAACTGGTCTCATATTCCACTACAGAAGGATAAAAAGTTTATTTTTAACAAATGAGAGAATTTTCGTTTCACCGAATATAAAACAATATTTATATGTAAAACTCACCGGTAATTTGTTGAACATATTTTTGCATCAACTTAATATGGTGATATTTTTATGAACGCAGCATCCACACAGAAGACTCGTTTATTCAGCATGTTCTCGGTCGGGGGATGGTTCAAGTCATTTCTGTTCAACTTATCAGGGAATATTAACTGTAGAGCTCCAACTTATATTTCTATTCTTCCATCGAGCTTTGACAATTTGTGTTTGAGGTATCCTTTCGTACATTCACCTCTATAAATAAATTTTAAAGAAATATCATTTTAATTACATTTATCAAATAATAAATAATCGTTATTCCTATCGAGACAATTTTCACGTGGATCAAATCGTGGATTCCAGAAAAGAAAACATTTTAATTGGCATGTATATAAAATTATATATTTTTGCTGTGGATTGATTGCATTTTGACCCACCAAAAAATTAAATAAAAATTCTAAAAAATTGTTTAGAATGTTATGTATATACCTGAAATGCATTTATTATTTGATCCCAAATTAACGGAAAAATCTTGCAAGTCCTCCCTTAGGTTGTTGATTTTGTCATCGATTACTTTCGTCAATTCATCTCGTTGCGAACGAATATCGTATGCGACGATGCGCTCGATTTGGTGCGATTCCCCAGTGCTGCAATCATGAAGGAGCAATAGCCTGTCCTTCTCGTCTAAGGTAAGATCGGAGGTTGTGCGCTTCCTCGAAAAGTCCTTTTTCGCCCTTTGAACCTCCGCCTGCCATTCGCCGCCAACTGGTGATTTCAGTGAAATTCCAGCGTAGCAGTTCTCTTTTTGCCCTTCGTACCTAGGTAATTTTACTTCACGTTCTCTCAATTCTGCGAGAATCTAAGCGTATCGTCGATAAGAATTTCCACCTTCAGCGCATACTCTTTTAATTTCACTCCGTAAGAGAGTAAGTGACTTCACTTATCTTTTATTGATTGCGACTCTTTACTAGAACTACGTTCGAAAATATAGAATTTGCGGTATTTTTAGATTAGAATCTCTAGAATTACGAAGAATTTAAAAATCCATACAAATTAATTTTTATATTAGACATATAGCAAGTACTACTTTCGTGAATTAGTTTCATCATATTTGACAGCACTTCAGAAAGTAGGGGCCAAGTTACGAATAGTGAACATGGGCACTAAATAACTGATACGCTTATTTAATGATGATCTGTGTGTGCTATCTTGTTGTAAAGATGTTCTTATAAATTATCAACATTTATGGAGTTAGAAGAATATTTCGTAAAAATATTTTAAAACATTTGCCCGTTTATTGGTCATTATCAAAATTAAAAATTAAAGCTGTCAATTATCTCTGGGGGCGAGTAAACGTTTGTTTTCTTTTTTACGCGTTCGCAATATCCGCACTTCGTCCAATTGTAGCGAACTTTACGCTTCGCTATAAATACTTTTATGGGGATGCGCGAAGAACAGTGTTTATGAATTCTATTTTCATATAAACCAGGAAGGGAATTTTTCCGAGTGCAATTCTCGAACACACAGTAAACCGAAAGTAAAAATCATCAATTACCGGGCTTTCACTTGACTAAAGAGCGCCTTCAAGTCTTCTTCGTGCAGCTTCACGACTTCCTCCCTAAGCCGTTTCTCCCATACGTCGATCTGGTGGCGGAAGTTCATGTACGAGTTTTTATTCCTTTTCTCCAGGTTCTTAAGTTGGCTCTGTATTTTATCGTAAAATGCTCTCATGTTTTCCACTCTGGAATCTTCCTTGTCCTTCTCTTTGCGAAAGTAATCGACCATTTTCTTCGATTCCTCGAGTTGCCAGTCGCTTGAAAATTTTATCAGAGTTCTCTCTATTTCCTATAAAAACGATAGTGAACGCGTTATTTAAAATTGGTTTATTTTGAAAGTACGCCTACGGTATGGGCCGAAAAAATCCTTATATCTAAATTCATTGGATTTCTTATACTAATTGAACGACTAAAGAATTGACAAATATGTACATATCACCGCTGATTTTTGTGATGATACATGATTTCGGAAGTATATGGTAACAAACGCTATACTTTTTAGTGCATTTTCAACAAAACAAAAAAAAATGTTTTGAGGCTGAAATTTAAAAGTTCCGTGAATTTTACGAGATACCAATATACTTAGGAAAAATTGAATCCAAGTATAAAAATCACTCCAATTACTTTATAATACAAGTAGCTAAACTTCGCAATTTCATAATCAATTCTTTCCCTCTCTTGCAGTTGCCACTGCAAAATGTTGGTCTTGATTTTATCCGCAATGGATTCCTTCCACGTTTGAAAATCAACCTTCATGGCTTCATTCTCTTTCGAGCACTTTTTCACGCATTCTTCTATTAGTTGGCGACAGGTGGTTCTTTCTTCAAGTAGTTGCTTTTCCAAATGGATGACGTTTCTCTCATACTCAAAGATTTGAAATCTCAGGGAATCAATGACATCTTTTATACTGTTCATGGCATTGTTTTCTCGATACGCGTTGATTCGGTTATCGTCTGACATATTTCATTGTAAAGAAAATATCATTTATTAAATTTATTACGTCAGGAATAATTTTATTGTATACGTATTATAAATGTGATCAGTAAGTAAATTTTTCGATTTTCGCATAATAGTTGTTGGTTGATAATGTATAGGTTTAATAATTTTGCATACTAATGACATACAAGGAAACCGATCAATTCCAAATAGTAGTGGACATGCGCTGTGCGTTTATTATACGATCTTACACGAAGATATAGAATGGATATCACTGGACGCTCAATGAACACAAATTATATGTATTTACAGCGACCAGGCGTTGATATGAATATAAAAGCAATACATATACGTACGTTCATCTTACACTGTAAAACTAAATTTGAGATTGAGAATAAATTTTTATCGATGTTTGAGAATAAATACTTTTTGGATGGTTTCCTTATTCATCCAAGATACTTATTATTTCATTTGATGTTGCCAGATTATACTATTATTTTCAAAATTATTTCTCCTCATCAACCATATGACCACTAATCGACCATTATATTTTCCTGCTGAATGTTCATTGTTCAACGAAAGTTAATGTAAATTATGGACACCGTGAACGTAAAATTCAATTTGATAAAACTCAACATCTATAAGCCATCATATTGGGCTATTTGGAATGAAACGATTAATTTTAAACATTCTAACATTTATTTTTGAAAAAACGGTTCACAGCCAATTTGTTGTCATCTGACCTTAAATGTATATCCTACTTTGTGTATTGTATTCTGTATGACATAATGTTAATGTTTTTATATCTGATAATTTGAAATATCTGTGAAAGACCTTAGGCCAAACTAATTAGCATTATTTGCTTTAAAAACTTCCCTAGCAGAAATTAATCGTGGCACTGTATCGATTCTGTCTAGATTGCCAAGAATAATTACTGGTTCTAGACTGGAAAACTATGTAGCCCCAATATCTTCAGGTAGAGATTAATGTACATGGGGCCATGATAACAATCTATGTCCATAATCTAAACAGAATCTGTCTAGTTTTCATCTAGGATAAGCTATTATATTCTAACTTAAAAAAAAATTTGCTATAAAAATAATCATATCTAATATTTTCTAGACAAACCCGATATAGAAACGAGATAGAATTCATATTTTATCTAAACTAGAATTTATAGTAATTTTCACTATCAAATTTCTAGATTTTCTACATTAAATCTGGACAGAATCGAGAGATTTTCTCGTATAGATTTTATAATGGTTTTCCGATATAAGGCCTTTACAATAAAACAGAATGCCACGATTAATTTCTACCTGGGTTCTCTATGAAAAAGAAAACTACTTTTTTCCTGAAATAAAAGTGAGATACTGTAAAAACCTATACACTTTCGTACACATATGTACTAGGTCTTTTGAAAGACTTGATAAGACAACCAACGTTAAGCGAACATCGGATTGAAGTAGTTAAAATCCGAATAACATGGGTTTGTTAGAAGCAAACACTTTTAAAGATAATTTAATGTTCATACAGCTGTGTGCCTATACAAGATCGAAAACGGGAGTAGGTATCGAAAATATAAAAGGGACCTTATGGTACACTGGCTCTTATCTTCAAACGTTTTTTCATCGTTTTTATATTTCTCTGGGAATATGAACCACCTGGTGTTAGAATGAATATATAAAATCGTCTCATTACCTTAATTAATAATGACTGGTTAATCAAAGGAATTCCATCACGGTCAGAATTAAAAAACAGTAAAGATAAATACACAAATAACAATAAAATGTGACATTAATACGCACAAAACTTGCGAGCATAAAACGTTTGCATCCATACCTGAACCAATCTGGATATTTTCAACAGAATTCGATTTCTCGATGTTACAATTATCTTCGTGTAGCTTGTTACGTTTAACAAAAGTATCGTCTAAACTGTGAGAGCCTTTCGAGTTCCGCCGATATCCTCCATATTGGGCGACATCCGATACGCATTCCTCCTCCGAAATTCCTCCGCGGTCGAATCCATTAGTCGTGTAATCGCGAAAATCGAAGGTACTCTTTCCGGAAGAACTGGTGATGCTGTTGGCCGCGGAATCGGGTGAATTATCAATGGAGGACTCTGGGGATTCCGTTTCTTCCTCGATGGGAGACAAGGCATATTCCACCTTGTTATCCACGTTCTCGGTTACATTCGCGATGTCCAATTTCAAAAAACGATTTTCTTCCAGGCATAACATGAAAAAGGATTTAAAATATATATATATATACTTTTGCTATATTTATTTGTATTATCTCGATGCTTATTTTTAATACTCACATGTCTATAAACTCCAATTTGTCATTATAAGATTAAATTTTTTGATTAACTCCATTCGTCAAATACAACGCGAGCAAAATAAATTTATTCTGTTTATTAATAGAAGTTAAATCTTGTGATAGCTTCTTCAAAACTAAAGTACAAACGCTAGGTGGCGTACAATAATTTTATATTTATAGTTTAACTTAAATTTTATGTCATCCGGTACGGAATTTATACATGTATATGACTTTATATATTTAAGAGGTAATATATTAGTTCTTCCTACGACATTTATGATGTTGCAAAATCACCGTGACTTTAAATACTAATTTACTATACCAGGAAATTATCTTCTATTTTCTAGTTAACATTATAGTAATTATGTAAAGAAACCAAAGCCTTATGACTGAAAAATTAAATAATATAGAAATCCAATACAAGGCATTTGTTACTAATTCTTTGTGTCTATATATATATATGTATTAAATTAATATCTCGCAGTTTAGATTCATAGTATACGCATTTCAAGAATAGATAAGAAATAAGACGGTGTATGTAATAATTTTATTTACCTTTATTAATATATTCATAAAAATATGAAAATTAAAATTATATATGTGCGTCTGCGCGGTTTTGCTCACTTCATCAGACATTGCCGGAAATACAGCTTAACCGTGACTGCTTTATTAATAGTTACGTTAAATTTGTTAATTCCTTTTATCTTCATTCTCGCCATCTAAAGTACTGTTACATTATATCATTATGTAAGTTATAGCCACCGGCCTTATGCATTATTTTAACGCTCGGTATATGTCGTTCGATATGAGTTTATCGATGTTTTATAGGCGCATGCCTTAGGTGATAATAAATGCATTTACGGGACTTTTTATAGTCGCAACAAGAGTAGTTAAAAAAAAAGGATCTTATAGGTGATTTTTATTTGCAAAAGTTGTTAATAAGATCGTTTCTGCACCGGAACTTCTTATGTGGCACTGTAACAAAAAAAAAAAAAAAAAAATTTTTTTGTAAATAAATAAATAAAAAATAAAAAATAACCCGAATTCTCTGTGTGTGTATCATGTATACATATGTATACATAAACATATAATACGATATGGAAGTCATTACCAATTTTATTAACTGAATGTAGTCAAAATTATAAGTTAAAAAGTGAAAGACAAAATCCACATTTTTAGGAAACATTTTAAATGTACTAAAACAAAAAGCAATTGGTTCTGTTTCAACTGCAACATCTATGTCATTGGGCAAAACCTAAAATTTGGATGATATTGAGAGTCTATATTCTCAACGTACAAATTTATTGGTGACAGATAATCGTCATAAATTGAAGCCAGAAAATATTGAAAAAAATAGTGTCAGTTTTTATTACTCAAATTATAGTGACGATCGTTATTAAGTTTATAACATTTTTTCCTAATCCTAATATTAATTTTGATTATTATTGCATATGTTTCTGATATTTTTTGTACATATTTTGACTATATTTT
This sequence comes from Trichopria nigra, assembly GCA_030522945.1. NCBI lineage: Eukaryota > Metazoa > Arthropoda > Insecta > Hymenoptera > Diapriidae > Trichopria > Trichopria nigra. The sequence goes on along the minus strand of JAPYZR010000243.1, from coordinate 6,400 downwards.
ACACAGTAAATGAATAAATTAGCACCAAAATATTGATCAAATTGTTTATTAATTACCCTGATCTATTGCAAAATTGTTTATGTATTATTATTGTTATTATTATTGTTTCTATTATTGATGATCCCCTATAACCGAACCGAATTTAAAGAATGGAATTTTATATGACACATCCTCAATAAAAGGACTTATTAATGAGATATTAAAAATGTACTTCTTTATTTCTATTGTATAAAGTTTTTAATGGTCAGCAATATCTCAGATGCAAAAGCTATCGCTGTCACTGAAACTTGAAAAGATGACAGCTATGAGATGCAACTATAATAATAATAATTAATAAGGATAATGGATTTTCTGAAATGTAACCTTGTTCTGTATAACACGTAGATTAATAGTCTTGCATAGGCAATACTCAATCTTACTTAGATGACCGAAACACCGCAGGAAAGAATATTATTGATCTACGTTTCACTTCTAATCATAACAATATAAATAACATTTTACATGACAGAAGAGAGAGAGAGAGAGAGGGAGAATTTTTACAAATAGTTAAACTCACTGCCTCCTTTATATCTCGCATTCGGTATACAAGTACCTAGTGAACGTGAAGGTATTTTTAAAAAATTCCGAACATCGTTGTTTCGTAGGAACGATGCATCAAAATAAAATCTTGCGGCGTTCAAATTTCGCGGGGTTACGTTCGAGCAAATAGCGCGAAATCATCAACCAATCGAGATAAGTCGTAACATAACGAGCACCAAGCACCAACGGCGTCAAAAAAAGCGGCCGTTGAAGAAAGCGCAGTAATCGTCTCTGCGCGATTCCCGTTACCCTCGAGGGGAAAATTGTTTGGAAATCAATCTCGTAAAATCTGGGCGTGCGAGCGACCTCCGCCAGCGCATTGCACATTGTAGTGTAGTACCTTTACTCACCCATCTCAAACAATGCGGAAGGAGCAGAAGAGAAGGAGGAGAAAGAGATGGAGGAGGCGGCGGCGGCGGTGGAGGAAGGGGTTGGAAGAGAAGAAAACCGTTTCCCTTTGGCGCCTAAAGAAGTTTCATCCTCGGCGAGTCGCTTCTGATTCCTCGGAGTTCGACGCCTTTAGTCCTTCCACTACAATAGCAGCGACAACCTACAAAAAAACACAGAAATTCACAAACTGTTTGTTTTGCGAATGAAAAAGTGCAGAAAGGTGTTTTAACAGAGCGCTAAGAGAAAACGCGATAAGAAAGAAGATTGTAATGACGCGACGTCTCGAAATGTAGAAATTTTCAATTTCGTTGACGCGCGTGGAAATGTCGAGGGACTCCTCATTTCTCACCACGATGCTCCGTGTTGAATTGAAAGGGATAAGGGGAAGGGGAGGAGGGAAACGTCTTGTCCGAGTCACGCAAAATACTTACCGCTGTGATGAAATTATCCTCGATCAGCTGCGGCGGAACGGGGACGTCGACTTTTCGCAGAAGGTTACGTTTCAAGGACAAGCTTCTGAAGATGTTGATCCTGAAAAGTTGTATTTTTATTGTTTATAAAAGGTATATTCCATTTCTCAGTACGAATTTATCCTTATCTATTATCCTTTATCCATGTCTACGAGACAGACACCATATTGACGCCATAAGAGAAACTTCCATATAGGATGCAATCACATAATGTTGTTTAGGGTGAAAGCCAATGAGTGTCAGATAAAACCCTAGCAGTCGCAGAGCAGGAATAGGGTATAGGGCCCAGACGATTAATTTTCGGTTATTTTATTTTATCATTTTCTTACTTGCCAAAGAATTGTATTTTATTCACATTCTGAAGCCTTTGTCTGTGGGTTTAATATTCTAATCCACATTTAAAATTTAAAAAAACAGATAGGCACATCTACCTAGCTATATGCTGCCGACACAAAAGTTCATAATAATCCTCTAACTACTAATTAGTAAGGGAATTGGGCATGTTAACCCAGCGTACATCTGACACTCCACGTGCAGGCAAGTCCACCCTGTCATACTTGGGAAAGAAGAATCAGGAGTACTTATATGAAACTCGTTCTTTAAAAAGTCTTAGTGTAATCATCTCCAATTTTCTAAAGTGGAATGTATGTATATTTGTATCGTAATTAGGAAATCAAATTCCCTTCCCTGCCTACCTTACTGGATGCACCATTATTTTGAAAAATAATGACTTAAATAATGATTTAAATAATGATCTCTGACTCCAAAGCTATTTGTGTCTATTTACAAGATATACATTAGGCCGATCCTAGAATATACAAATATAGTTTGGTCACCACAGTCAATTAGTGACATAAAGTGTGCTGATAGAGTACAGCGTATAGGGAGATCAAATATCCGAAGGACTTTACTAATCTTCCGAATGTTTGTATAAGTTGAGTCCATGCATACTGTAGAGGACAGGACGAGGAGGGATGATATGATTAGCAGGTTCAAATCTGAACCTGTGAATCAATACATGTAATTATGTAATACATTTAATTCTGACCTAAACCAGCTACGATGACATCGACGGAAGAGGAAATTCAACGGGAATCCCTGGAACAATATCTTTGGGAATAGAGTTGTGGATAATTGGAACTATAGTTTTCACCTTATACCCACACAACACAATCCGTCCCGGGGTGACCTGAGGAGCTCCCGAGAAGCTCCTCGGGTCAAAAAACAGACATTTAGACGTTCTCAGGAGAGAACTCTGTTGTGTGGGTATAGTCACTGATATACATGATATGGATTGACTATGAACTAGTTCGGTATTATAAGTGGGGAAAGTAAATTTATTTCTCTTAGAATAATCTTTACTACAGTTGAAATAATACATGTGTAAAATAAAATAAAAAGGAACGTGTCGTAGTTTCTACATAGACATAACGCACAATGTTAAATTATTCATTCTTTAAAATAGTGATTCCGAATTAGAAATACACTAAACTTTTAAAACTGGCATATTGCAAAATAAATTAACGATGATTAATTATTTTTTTCCTAAATAACAAGAATTCAGCTATGTATACTTGCTTAAAATACTCAATAATTACATAAATATTAGATTAAATAAGCGTTAACTTAAAAACTGAATTGAAACCGTTACTTTGATTTTTTTAACAAAAGGTCTACCTACATGACATTTACTTTGTTGTGAATGCATTTAAAAGCTATTGCAATAAAAGCAGTAAATACAAATTTTTTCAATTATATTTATATTTATATTTGATTGTCTTTAAATGGACATTTTCACAATATTTATAGAAAATACCTGAATTTATTAACATTTCAAAATACGCGATAATCTAGCACCTTATATATTGTATTAAAATTATGATGAAAATTGAATTACCTGAAAATTTATAGTGTGGAATTCCTAGCGCTTATTGCTATTATGTGGTCTATAAAAAAGTTTGTATAAAAACCTCATTACAAAAATAAACATTTTATAAAATGCTAGACTGTTTACTTGACGTTAATGTCGGACAACATTATTATAGGTTAAGAGACAACTTGACAGGCCTCTTTTTTAAACAGGTCAACATGATTCGCTAGAGGTAATTGTAAGGGAAAATTATCATCTATTTTGTATATGTGCGTGTGTATATATATTTTATAATTGTTTAGTCCATCTCACTATTATATTAAAATAAACATAACGAAGCAAAAAAAAAAACATTTTTTTTTATTTTAAATATAAACATTTATTTGTCTATAATCAGTAAAATGTAAAAAATAACACAATAAAAGAAATAAAATCAATTCTTTCTAATCATATGACCATTTCACTAAGTACTTATAAGTTGAAGTGTCTTGCAATACAATACAATGCAATTTAATTATTTCGTTTTAAAATTGTATAACAAATGTATAAAATATTAAATGGAAATCAGTTTATTTCTATATGTCGTTTACTATTTGTTTATACAATTGATTAATATACAATGATAATAATATCGAATAAAAAACGAAATTGTTAACCATCAACTTTCTAATATAGTAAATTCTCTTATCTTCTTTCTTTCATTATCACGTTAGAAGCTGTACTCGGTTTCTATAGTTATTATATTACGGTAGCACGACATTTTCTCGTTCAACACATTTCACTGTCTGCAGACATTATCCATTAGACAAGTATCCATGGATACTTCATTTTCCGAAACACTGTATTGTCTACCATGAAATGTCTCCAAAATGACCAAATCTGAGGGTCAATTACGTTGAGCCAGTTTAGATTATGTTATGTTTTCAGAGAGGGGTTTCTACGGAAAGCTCTGTACCGACTGTAAGCTACCAGGAACCATAAATAAATTTAAAAGGCTTCTAAACTTAATGTATTTCAATACATTTCTATGTGTCTGAATTCTATATTTTAATTTTAACGATTGATTATTTTTTATATATTATAAATTGTTTATTATACTCTTAAAACGTATAGTTTACTCTAAAATATATTGACCGAAAGAAGATGCGTGATTTTAATGCGGGGATAGTTTATATGTGCGTGTGATATAGAACAAATATAGGTAAATGTTTAAAGGGTGTCGAAACAGGTTATAATTATAGACGTTCATCCAATTATAACTTCGAATCGGATGTTCATAAATATACATATATTACCGGAATATATAGATATATATATTCAACGGAACATATATATTCAACATATATTGCCTCCAAAGTAAGTAAAATATACTTGAAATCGACAAATGCCAGTTATAATTGACTTCCCAGTTGATCGTTTTTGCATAAGAACTTTTGACTGAAACATAAGTTATATAGGAGAGGTAACTTATTTATTAGTGTATAGTTTAATATTCCACTTAAATCTGAAAGAGGTAATTTTACTTTCTTTTTAAAAATTAATAATAAATAGACGAAATATATCTGCAAGCGGTAGAACTTTACTAAACATAAGAGATGTTTACAAGTATGACTGATTTAGGTAGTATATTTTCTAAGATAAGTTCGAATGCAAAATACTTTCAATTTTCAAAGCTTCGAATAAATGCACACGTTTGCTCTTGCTTCGCGTTCCATGCGGAAGTTTCTACGCTCTAAGGGATGATGAAATCGTATTTCCTTCTACTGCCCATTTGAATGACTAAAATAATTGCAAACTCGGAAAAAATAATCAGAGTTCATTAGAAGCCCCGTGAAACTGAACGCAGAAATGAGTAGCTTATTCCTGACCATACATCATGCCAGGAATTTTTCCCACCTATAAGTCAGAATACTGACTGAAAAAAATAACGTGTAGTTTGCCCCTGGCCGGCACGAGCCCCTGACCGGAACTGCAAAACGTCCCACTTATCGCTGGCAATTGCCGTTCATTGCGTACACTCTTAAAGGCGTCTTAAGACTGAATGGTCAGACTTGACTGGACTCGTGACTAACATTACTCTCTGGTCTGATCTCTCTGGGGGGCTCTTTAACGAAGAAGCCATGCATCCACGATTTTTGTTGCTATCATTTCCTCAAATACTATTCAATTATCAGGCACTTCCAAGTTCACATCAGATAATTACTCTTTCTTCATTTAGTGAACTGGTATTCCCAACCATTTCGTAATGCTAATCAAACCATTGTAACATTTATTTTTTAGTACAAATATTATGAATTTTTATTTACGTAAAGCAGCAAAAAAAAAAAATATTTAACATAAAATTTACAATATTATCAACCCGGAGAGATAGAAAGGGCTTCATTAGGCGATCGAAACACAAAATAAATGGAGAATTCTTACGTCGGGATGTGTCTTCTACCCAAGGATATAGTCTTCCTTGACGGGTGAGGTCCTTCCATCGACGTATTGAGGCGATGAACCTTTCGTATTGCTTCCTTCCTTCAACTGACGAGGATCCCCAATTGAATAATTGGATGATGGACCGATGTCTGGTTCAGGATAAACTGGTTACACAATCACAATCCTTTTTCAAAAATAGCTGGACAGTAGATATCAGTGTGATTGAGATGCACTGAGATTGATGATTGTCCTCGAAGCGTCCTTCGAGGATATTGAACTAATAATTTGCTGCCGCTCTTGAACCAAGACGAACGTCCTATCTTTCTAACAGTCGGAAGCTTTCTGATTTTATTCCGTCTTGCCGAAGTCGTCCAGTCTTAAGATTGCTCGCTAGCATAAACGTCGATCGTGTGCCCGAAAACTTCCGATGATTTTGACCGATATCCAACGTCTTCTTCAGTACACGCTGATATTCGATCGCTACCTTTCTCTCTCTCTCACATAACAATCACGTCCTAAACACCGTAGCCCCATCTCTCTCTTTTACATGTGTTCGATCAATATTACAATACTACACAGAAAAAACGATATTCTAGTTTTAAGAATATTCCACTTATTTTAAGAATTTTGTATACTTATATACGCGCCAAGAATATATTCTTAGTTGAAG